>BMAO01004275.1:0-54758 GCA_019973975.1 Trichonephila clavata | reverse complement strand
ACGCCCCCCCCCTTGAAACGAGGGCCCTGGCCTGCAGCCCATTTAGCCATACGTAGATCCGGCCTTGGATACCATTCCCTCCCACTCAAGAGAAATAAGAGTGTACATAATACATGGTGAAAACAGGACTTAAATTCTCAAAAATATTCTATTATTATAGAATATATTTTTTAATTTATTATTTTTATTTGCGAATCTCAAATAGCTATTGCTACAAATATATTTAAATGTGCAATATTATATATTTTAGTCATAGATAGGATATTGTTTTGGAATTGAAACGGTACTGAATTTCTTCTTCATTTAAAAGAGTGGAATAAAAGTTTTAGCCTACCTGTTACAAAGACAGGCATGGGTTTGATGATCCGAAGTAATTCATAATAATCTATTGCTTTCAAAATAAATATAAATTGACAATTTCAACCTTTAAAGAATCACACGTTTATTCCTGGTTAACATATTAATTATGTTTCTTGGTAATACGTTATGAAATGCAGTGGACGAAACATTTTCCCTACTGCTCACAGACAAAGAGAACACGTGCACTACAGATATTAAAATGCACTATATCATTCAATTTAATGTAGGTCTGAACGTAAAGAGTATAATTTTTAAGTTTTTCATCCACTTACCGAAATATGTGAATTTTTGTGCATGTGATGTAGAAATGATTTAAATACATACATCAACATGAGGTAAACAGTATAAGAGTTTACTTTTGTTAGAAACATAATCAGCGTGTTTCTTTAGTCTTTTTAGACTATTTTTGGTTAATCTATCTAAGCCTCTCTGTGCCGTCTCAATGCCCCTAATTTTCTCTGGGTCTCTAACTGCCTCCCTGAAAGCCTAAACACCCACCAGGGGCGTTATCGCCCACGTTGAGAACCTATGGATTATACTAAATATGGACTGCATGTATTTTAATTTTTTATGTCAGAATTATTTAGTTTTGCTTCCTTTCAGTAAATTAATAATTTTAAAAATAATCTTTTATTTTCGACAAGCTTGCGTAGGATTGTGGAGGATTAGAACCCGCGATCTATGGGTTCATGAGCACGTAACATACCACTAGACAAAAGTGATCTCTCTGTTCCGGAGGCTGTTACTGGCTTACTTAGATACCGCCATAGTACTCCACCACCACTGAGTCGGTGGATAGGCGAACGAACGAGATATTTGTTGTTATGGCAAGCGTGGCTTTGTTACTATTGCGTCAAGTGAGTCTGACGACTTTTGCTTGCTGCGTTGAGTGGGTCTGACAACTTTACTGCGTCAAGTGAGGCTGACGACTTTACTGCGTCAAGTGAGGCTGACGACTTTGCTTGCTGCGTCGAGTGGTCCGACGATTTTACTTGCTGCATCGAGTGGGTCTGATAACTTTGCTGCATCGAATAAGTCAGAAGATTTTTCTGCATCAAGTGAGTTTTTGACGACTTTGCTGCGTTAAGTGAGTCCGACGACTTTGCTTGCTTCGTCGAGTGGTCTGACGACTTGCGGGTAGATGGCGCCATGACACATCAGAAGGTTTTTACGTTTTCTTTTCAGCCAAGGTCACCAATGTGGAGGATTAGAACCTGCGATTTGTAGGTAATAAGCACGTAACATACCACTAGACAAAAGGGATCTCTCCTGTCCGGAGCTGTTACTGGCTTACTTAGATACCTGCAGGGTTATTCCTCGAGGGGGGGGGCTACAGTTTGAGAATCGTCGGAATAGTCATTTAAAAAAGGTATAAAAATTTGAAAATTAATGAGAGACTCTGATGAACTACACTGCTGGCCACCGTAAATGCAACACCAAGAAAGACAAGAGATAGCACACAAAATTTATTTTATAGATAACATGTTGACCAAGTATCAAATGATTAAATTTATAAACTTCTGTGAAGTGTGTTCCTGCCAGAATCAGTAGCCAGAGTAGACGCTATTGTTGGAGATCACACCGCCACACGCCTCGGCATTGATTCAAAGAGACTTTGGATGTGTTCTTGGGGTACAGCAGACCAAGCAGCTTCCACACGTTGCCAAAGTTGATCTGGGTGGCAGCTGGGGTGTAATCTGGATCAATCGTTGAGCAACCATGGACCACATGTTTTCTAGCGTGGGTTTGGGCAAGATCCGGAGAGCGAGCCAGCCAGGGAAGCAATTCAATCTGGTGATTGACGAAAAACTTTTGGATAATACGTGCCACGTGTGATCGCGCATTATCCTGTTGAAATATGGTTGTGGCAAGCCCTGAAGGTAAGGAAGGACATCTGGCTCCAACACCTCGGAGATGTAGCGCTGGCTATTTAAAGTACCGGCAATGCGTCCTAGAGGAGTGCGAGACTGATATCCAATACCGCTCATACCATAATACCCGGTGCAGGACCAGTGTGGCGGTGCATAAGCAGCTGTTCAGCATCCTCTCTCCAGGTGTCTCCAGACTCGAATCCGACATCGTGTGTTGCAGACAGATGCGTGACTCGTCAGTAAAGACAACTTCATTCCATTCTGCCGACCACATCATTCTTTCATCGCACCACTGGCGGCGGAGACGTCTGTGGTTCTGCGTCAAGGGTAGACCAAGCAATGGACGTCTTGCGGACAGACCACTCTGTTGTAAGCAGCTTCGAATGGTACGCGCAGACACTGAATGATGCGTTACAGACCTAATGTGCTGTGCTATGGTTTGTGATGTGACTGAGCGATCCGTCACTGACATGCGCACAATTTGCCTGTCCTCACGTGAAGTGGTGCACTGAGGTAGATGCGATCGACCACGTCGGTCCGTCGTACCCTCCTGTACTCAACGGTCACATATCCTCATTACAGTTGTTTGGTTTCGTCCAACACGACTACTATTTGCCTGAAAGTAATCCACAATCTCGGTAGGCCACTATCATTCCTCTGTCGAACTCGGATACTTGATCAAAAGCTGATCGGTGTTTTCTACGAGACATAACTGATCGTTTTTTGAAAAAACCACAAGAAAAACACAATTGCCGAACTTGAAATCGTCGAAATCTCCAAGCTTTAAATAGCGCTTTGAGGTGGCGCCACAGGCGTGCGTAATGTGTGTCTGCGCTGAAATTCTAATCATTTGCATATCTCACCTCTGCTAATGTATGTTGTAAATTTCATGTTATTTGCGTGCTTCCTTCAGGGTGTTGCATTTACGGTGGCCAGTAATGTGCATTAAATGGCCAATTAATTATAACCATCATTCCATCCTAAGAAATGAACTATGGCGAACCTGCGTAGCTAGCTTTGAGGGGACCTATATCAGAATTCATTCGGGGCCTTTTTTAGATATGGAAGCCCTGAACTATTGTTACACATGTTGGGCCCTTGATGTCAAGATGTGACGCACAGTGTATGAGACTTTACATGAAAAACAGTGGCGCAACGAAAAATATTAGGGCTCCCCTGCAAAGTCTGGTTTGGGATCCCAAGCTGGATCTTACAAAAGATTGCAAAATCATAACATCAAACTTTGGGCCCCTAGAATCCTGCCCCCCTCCCTCCTTCCGGTGCTGTGGAGGTTGAGTCATGCCACTGATGAAGAACACTGCCTGAGCTTAAAATGAGTAAGATCAATGAGAAGAATCAGTGTGGTATCCATATTGAAATGACAAATCATATCTTCAATGTCAGGCTTCATGGATGTTGTAAAGTAACTGCAAAGTAAATGATTTCGGCCATATCATTTAAATAGGATTCAGGATGACACGTTTCATGTCACAAAATGAGACTTCTAGCCTGACCTATACATACAACAGCTCATTCGAAGTCTATGTCAGTGTTTCTCAATCACCGGTCCGCGAAAAATACTTGTTAGTCCATGGAACGGTGCCGGACGAAACACTATAAACCATTCTTTGAAACTGAGAGTATTATCTTTAAGAGTATTAATATATCTTTCATTGTAGAGATTAAGTATAAGATTAGAAAGAAACTGGTCAAAAAATTTTGAGTTTCCACAATTTTTATCTACAGAGATTATCCGACTAGTCCAAAATAATAACTTTATCAGTCCACGATAAAACACTAAAATAGTCTGCTCTAAGGCTATTGGCGATGGACTTTGGTCAAGTGAAGCGACTGACACCTGAACTGGCACCGCATTCTCCAAATTTCTATACCACACCATCGGGACGACTTTGAGCACTACAAATTTAACGTGCATTCAGTGACGTCTTAGGTCTCATTGAGGTCATGGACTAGGCTCTGGGTCCCTAAGCAAAAGTAGGCTCTCCTGAGATCTTTAAAAGCAGACAATAGAAAGAAGGGGAGGCATTAAGTCGATCGTGGTCGACAGGTGGACCAACAAGACATTTTGGGGGGTGACCGCTTAAAGATTAGCATTTAGTAAATATACAGGGTGCCCAGCCTTAATGTGACCGAATAGTTAATTCTCGAACCCTTCGGTTTAGATATGCACTTCCAATTTGAAAAATGTTTTAAAACAGGTAAAGAATGTTTTTACGTGCCTTTCGAACCAAAACCCCAGTTACAAAAATATTACAAAATTTAATTTTTTATACGGTCCCCAGGTCCTATCACTTATATTTAGGAAAAAAATGCAGTGCACAAAAACAAAGTAAACACAAAAAGTTTCATTTTATTACAATAAAAACTGGCCGAGTTATGGAAATTTGAAAAATCATACATTTTTATCCATTTTTTCCGCAATTTTCAAGAAGCTAATAAGGGGCCGTCTCTAAAGTGAAATTAATTGGAACTCTGCAAGGAAACTTTTGCTCTTGCACGTCACTCTTATGTAAATCATTTTTAAATTTAAAAGTATACGTTAATAATACAATAATTGAGTACTTAAGAAATAAAATTTATTCTGTGTACGTGTAAAACATAAAAAAAAAAAATTTTTTTTGGACAAAGAAAACATTTTAAAAGCAGTTCCAAAAAAAATAGTCTTATATGCTGCGGCATCAGTTTGATTCTGAGTTTTTGCTGATCATTACGAACGTTAAAAATCTGTTGTGCAGTCGCTTGCGATTGCATACAGTCGTATTCTAATATTACGAATTCTAATACGGGAGAACGAGATGTATACAAATGAAGAATACTGCGAAATGGTACTGTTTTATGGACAGTGTAATTGAAATAACAGAGAGGCGGCAAGATTTTATGCCATTAAATTTCCCACTCGAAGACATCCATCTTATTGTACAATTGCCCGTGCTGTTCAACGCATGCATAAAACTGGGAGTTGTCATAGACGCATTCCTTTGTCTCGTGCCACACTCGTGCCTTCACCATTATTTAAGTTAATTTGGTCATTCTGATATAATAAAGCCCCTGATTCATTATTGGCGCATCATCCCACATTATGATATAATTTGAGCGGCAAATCCTGTATTATTTTGCTGCTATTTGTTATAACAAGCTGTTTTAATCTTTTCGGTACAAGTTGTGTTTCTTTAATTTAATTTTTATTGTTTGCCCTGCAGCAATACAAATTGTCAATATATGATGTTTACTACGATGTTTTAATATTACTATGATGTTTTCTCTTGCTCTTTCTGTAGATAGTGAATAAATGTTCTCTAAACTCAATTTACGTACCACCCCCTTTTCTGAGCAACTCGGATGCTTTAAATTTATATAGGCATAACTCGATCAGTTTTTTATCATAATGAAGTAAAACTTTTTGTGTTTACTTTGTTTTTGTGTACTGCATCTTTTCCTAAACATAAGAGATAGGACCTGGAAACCGTTTTAAAATTTAATTTTGGTAATTTTTTGTAAATGGGTTTTTTGGTTCGAAAATCAAGTAGAAACATGTTTTACTTTTTAAAAACATTTTTTAAATTGGAAGTGCATATCTAAACTGAACGGTTCGGGAATTAGCTATTGGATCACATTAAGGTTGGACACCCTGTATAGCGAAAAATGGAAGATTGGCTGACAGTATGTAGTCTAAGTGTTCTACTGACTAACTATGAGCACTAACTTTAGATGAAATTTTTTTATTTTTCAATGTATTTTGAATTACTTCGAAACAAATGCATCATTCGATTTTTTTATATTTGTGGCTGTTGTAATTATGATTGTATCATGCCTTCTGCTTTAAAGCGATCTTAAAAGTGTATTAGATGCTTGTTACTAGCACTTCGTTAAATAGTTACATTCAGGTTGCTAAATTTTTAATAAATTCATCAGACTTTCATCATCTACTGGATCTTTATTACACCTAGAGGAAGCACGTGTAATAAAGATCCAGTAGATGAAGCCCCTCTCACTAGCTGTACTGACTGCCTAGAGTCTAGGCAGTCAGTACAGCTAGTGAGAGGGGCTTTCCACTCACGCCACGTTTTTTTTTTTTTAACAAAATAAAGCTTTGTTCACAGTTAACAAGATATATTATTAACACAGATAAAAAGTAAAAATACAAAAATTGAAATATAAATTATGAGAATAATTTTAAAAATTAACAATAATTAAATGCATCTAAATAAGTTTAACATTGATCATTTATTCTAGTAGAATTAATTTAGTTTTGCTAAAATCATGCCAATCAGCATTCAACTGATTTCTGAAAACAGCTTGACAGGTGCAGTCATCTAGTGGCGAAATATTGAACTATTTTTATTCTAACAAGTGTAAGTTTATTTTATTATAGTTATGTAGGTAAGTACATATTCCTTATTTATTATTAAGTTATATTGAATACTGTAGATCTTTTTCTTAGCTCGATAACCTACGCCACTGGGTGGTCCGCAATACCTTGAAAAAATTAGAAGCAGCCCGTACTGTGGAAAAGTTTGCCCACCCCTAGTATATAGCATGCATCGTCAAATGAAATAAAGAAATGTGCACGACTCATAATCTCACAAACTGACTCAGCCGATGACCGCATTTTGACTAAATGAGTTAAATGATTATTTATGGTGTTAGGCCTAGGCCTAGACATGGACAACGGTCATCAAATAATAATACAGTCTTACCATTTTTGCCAGTTGACATGTAGTTTGAAATTCCCTGTTTTTCGGAGAATATGTATGGGGGAAAAAATGTGACCATTAAAATTATCGGGATTAAGACCTTCCTTGCGTGTATCAATCTCCCTACACGGAGGGTTTTTAATGGTAACAGGAATCGACCTCATGATTCCTGATTAAAAGTATTGTATCAGAAAAGTTCGTCATACTATCTCAACTAATCTGTTATTTTCAAATTAGATAATTGATAAAATTATCAAGTTATTTAAAACAAAAGATAATTACACATATTGAAAATAAAATTTATAAAAAGCAGAAAAGGAGAAAAATGTCTCAAAGTTTATCCAGTGAAATATATTAAAGCGTGTGGAAAATTTTAGGAAAAGTAAAACGTTTATTTGTATAAAATATTTCTCTAAAACAATTTATTTTTTCTATAAAGGAAGCATTTTCAAGCCAAACAATGATAATACTTGTACATATAAACCCGCTTTTAAATCTTATTATGCATTCTATAAAGTATTTTCTGGAATCTGTATACCAGGGGTGGGCAAAAATGGTTCGTAAAGACAGCCAGAAAACCAAATAGACGGAAAATGTTCTCAAAACGTGGATCAACATATTTGGGAGCAGTTCTCCTTCCAAGAAAATCATCAAGAGAAAACACAGATGCAAAATCGCTGATATTAACTTGCAAGTTGTAATGAGGGACTATTCCTACTTCACTCTAACCCCTCCTCCCCTTGTCTACTCTCGGACCCGGCTAGGTGTGTGGGAGGAACGAATTGATCAGACGACATGATTCACTAAAATCGTTTATTTGTCACAATATTCAACACAGACACAATAATAATCCAATTTAGATAGTTTTGATCAACACTTAGAGCACGAAGGTGAGACCAGTTAGCCTGAGGTTAATATTTACGGAAACTTATCCAAGCCTGTTTTTAACTCGGACCCGACTAACAATTTACTCTCTAACTTCTATTTAATTAAGGAGCACAGTACTTGAACTCTTGTAATTCAAAAATCCTATAGCTGAGGCCTTGAACACTCAAGTTTGGCTCGATCACCTCACATCCGAGCGATCCTCGCTTTGATAATCTTCAATTCTCACTTTAATAATCTTCGATTCTCACTTCACTAACTCCTAAAATTCGCGGAATGCCGAATTTATATAATAAACTTAATTTGCATAATCACGTTTTCCTACCTTTGGTGAAAGTTGATTGAAATAATTATTTCCCTTAAAGAATCCCCAAGGAGTTAGCAGAACCGCGTACAGATCCGTGACATAGTTATGAAGTGGCGCGCTTATCCGGAGGATAGAACCAGGTACTTTGGAACCGAAGCCGAGTAACTTACCCACTACACCAAAATGATCACCATGGTGCAGAGGTTGTTACTGGCTTATATAGAAGGTACCGCTACATACTCCCCCACCAGTGAGTTGGTGGTTAGGCGAACGAACGATGAAGTTGCTATATCGAGCATGTGTTAGCTGCTGCGTCGCTAGTTGTGACGGCTTTTCTGGTTGCGTCATTCGTGCGTGACGGCTTGAGTCACATGTGACGGCTTGAAGATTGCGTCATTCGTGCATGACGGCTTGAAGGTTGCGTCACCATGTGACAGCTTGAAGATTGCGTCACTATGCGACGGCTTTTGGTTGAATTTGCGGTGGATAGATGGCGCCACGACAGTTCAGAAGCTTGCGTTTTTCTGAGTTCAGACAGGGTCACTAATGAAGTGGCGCGCTTATCCGGAGGATAGAACCAGGTACCTTTGGAACCGAAGCCGAGTAACTTGCCCACTACACCAAAATGATCATCATGGTGCGGAGGTTGTTACTGGCTTATATAGATGGTACCGCTACAGTTCTGATGAGAATTTCAACAAGCAATTTCACTCTTGATATACAAAAAAAAGTGTGATAGGGTACATTTGTGTCTCATTAAACTGATTCTAAAACTAAATGAGCTATAGATATGAAATTAGTGCAATAAAGAAAATGAATAAAACTGCCACTGTTTTATTTAGCTTATATCTATTGATTTTATGGTACAATTTAGGCCTTGTGTGAGCCTATTCCATTGGTTTTTTCTTCCTGAAGCCCCGCCTCCACCTTACCATCCCAGTCGACAACACAATGCCACTTCTCAGTTCCAGATAGAGCATAGGTTCTCAACGTGGGCGATAACGCCCCCTTGTGGGTGTTTGAGGCTTTCAGGGGGGCAGTAGAAGACCCAACGAAAACTAGGGAGCGTTGAGATGGCACGGAGGGGCTTGGGAACATGAACCAAATATAGTCTAAAAAGACTAAAAAAACACGCTGATTATGTACTAAATAAAGTAAACTTTAATATTGTTCACCTATGTTGATTGTACGTATTTAAATCATTTCTATATAACATGTATGATAATTCAAATATTTCGGTAGTTCGGGAAGTGGATGAAAAACTTAACTTTCAGACCTACATTAAATTGAATGATATAGTGCATTTTAATTTCTGTAGTGCACGTTTTGTCTGTCTGTGATCAGTAGGAAAAATGTTTCATCCACTGCATTCCATTACGTATATTATCCAAGAAGCAATTAAATATGTTAACCAGGAATTAACGTGCGATTCTTTAAAGGCTGAAACTCTATCAATTTATATTTATTTTAAAAGCAATAGTTTATTATGAATTACTTCTTATCCTCAGAACCCCTGCTTGTCTTTATAACAGGTAAGCTAAAACTTTTATTTCACTCTTTTAAAGGAAGAGATTCAGTAGCGTTTCAATTCCAACACTATCCTATCTATGTGACTAAAATATATAATATTTCACATGTAAATATATTTGTGGCAATAGGTATTTCATATTCGCAAGTAAAAAAATTGGGGCTTTAGAAAAAAATGAAACTAAAAAATATATTCTTTTAGTAATAGGATATTTTTTAAAACTTAACTCTTGTTTTCACCATGTATTATGTACACTCTTATTTCTCTAGAGTGGGAGGGGGTGGTATTGAAATATTTACTAGAAAAGGTGGCGCCAGTTCAAAAAAGGTGGGAACTTATGAGATAGAGGATTGAAGGCTGCTAACGCAACCCAGTTGCCCGGCGAAGACGTCGAGTCATGCCTTTTCTAAAATTCAAAGTTAACTAATGAATGCAATCATTTTACAAGGTGCGTCCCTCCGACATTCTGCACTTCTATCATATGACCTTTGAGCGAAAACAATCCCCCCCCCTCCCGGTATATACTTTCCTTCATGTCATATTTTTTATTTGGATAACCATCAACGATCCTTCCTCTTTTCCATATATTTTTACTCTCTTTGATAAATACGAGTGGTGAGTCCCCTGGATGCCTTTGAGATATATCCTTATTTTCGACCCTCTTTCATGTAAGCCATAGGTTCTCAACGTGGGCGATAACGCCCCCTTGTGGGCTTTCAGGGGGGCAGTAAAAGACCAAGAGAAAATTAGGGGGCGTTGAGATGGTACGAAGGGGCTTGGCAGATTAACCAAATACAGTCTGAAAAAGACAAAAAAAAAAAAAAAAACGCTGATTAAGCACTAACAAAAGTAAACTTTAATACTGTTTACTTATGTTGATTGATGTATTTAAATCATTTCTATATCACATGTACGAAAATTCACATATTTCGATAGTTCGGGAAGTGGAGGAAAAGCTTAAAAATTATATTAGATTCAGACCTTCATTAAAGTGAATGATATAGTAAATTTTAATTTCTATAGTGTACGTGTTGTCTTTGTCTGTGAGCAGTAGGACACATGTTTCGTCCACTGCATTTCATTACGTATATTATCCAAGAAACATAATTAAATATTTTAACCATTAATTGAAGTGTGATTCTTTAAAGACCGAAACTGTCAATTTATATTTATTTTGAAAGAATAGTTTATTATGAATTACTTCGAATCATAAAAACCCCTGCTTGTCTTTATAACAGGTAAGCTAAAACTTTTATTTCACTCTTTTAAAGGAAGAGATTCAGTAGCGTTTCAATTCCAACACTATCTAATCTATGACTAAAATGTATAATATTATACATTTAAATAAATTTGTGGCAACAGCTATTTTAAATTCGCAAGTAAAAAAATTGGCGCTTTGAAAAAAATTAAATTAAAAAATATATTTTATTAGTAACAGGATATTTTTTAAAACTTCTCTTGTTTTCACCATGTATTATGTACACTCTTATTTCTCTAGAGTGGAAAGGGGCGGTATCGAAATATTCACTAGAAAAGGGGGCGGTATCGAAATATTTACAAGAAAAGGGGGTGCCAGTTCAAAAAAGGTTGAGAACCTATGATGTAAGCCAACACTAGCCTCCCCCTCCCTTACTTTGAATTTAGGTCTTGGATACGTTCTTGTAATAATTATGTACACTACAGTGTTTCTCAAACTTTCAGTATTTGCTAACCAATTTTCAGTTATAATTTTCATGCGTCCACCCCATACAATAACAATGTATTTGAATGCAATAACAATGTACTTTAAAGCTACAATATGTCTATAATTATAAACCGTACAAATTATAGAGATAATTATTAAATTTCGTATATAATTTTTTATATCGCTAGTAATTATTAAACTTGTTTTTAATTTAGTATTGATAAATTATCAAATACAATGTGCAGTACTTACACATTTATAACTATATCAGTGTAAATGTATATTTTATTTGTCAGAATGTATATTGTTTTGCTTCCTATCAGTGAATTGCAATACTTATTTTAAATCTATTAGTTTCGACTTTTCGATATGCTCGCCCCCCCCCCCTCCGCCGCAGTTTGAGAAACGCTGGTACACTATATTACTAGTAAATCGACCAGTGTTTGATACAACTTAACCCTTGAACTGTCAGGTTATTTTGATAATTTGGGTACATAAATTGTAGCCATTATGTAAAAGACTAAGAGATGAAGCCGAAATAAACTTCTCTCGATATGTATTCCGGTATAAAACAATGACATGCTCTAAAAAAGAAAACTACCCTGTATAATACTCGGGTGTGACCTTTTGAATCTCTAGTGCCTATCGAGATTATCTTGGGCATGACATTTAAACCCTTAAGCGGTCATTTTTCTTTTCCTTTCTTTTTTTGTTGCTCAAAATGTTTAAAAAAAAAAAGGCATTGCAACGTGGACAGAAATAATCTACTTTTTTTTAGATTATCTTCATATATTTTCATTTCTTATCAAGGAACACAAATTGTACATTGCCTCGCCGATCCCTGTTCTTTGTCGAATATTTTCAAGAATCTAAATTACTGCTTTCAGTGAATTTCATCCGCTTTCATCCCAAAGAAAACCCGGATGAGAAGTATTTCAGTACCATGGTTAAAAAACACTAGCACTAAAAATTTCACTGTGGGAATTAAAAATACATGCACATCAAAGATGGAAAGAAGAAAATATCAGTGCCCGTGCAGCGAACGGGCAAATCGTTTGGGACCAGCTTTTGGTAACGCGCACGGTGCATGGGCAAACTATTTAAGGGGTTTTATGATCAGAAACTTTTTTTGTTTCTCTAATAAAATCAATCAACGATTTAAACAATTATTTGACGAAAGACTCCATTTGCTCAAAAGTTTCTAAAGTTTAGAGTAAATGTTTGCTTTATAACCATCCCTTTGATCATAAAATAGTCATGATTTTACTTGAAGATAACAATTGAAGAATAATCAGTTCAATATATATTTTTTAATTAAAAAAATCTTATTGAATGTTTCCTATATATCTTATTTATACTTTTATTAAATAAAATCAATTTATAAAAGAAAAAAAACCCTTTTTTTTAATAAAGAAATATCTAGCCAAATAAATTCCATTAGGGAATGTCAGATTTGATCAGAAAAAGGTATTTCTGACTAGAATATATGACGACATTTTAACACGAATAACGAATCCATTTTAAAAAGCCCTTTTCTAACATATGCAAAAATTAACGTCATAAATTACTTATTTTTATTTTCGTTTTATTAATTGTCCACTCTTTCGTTCTCTTTGTTAAGATATCTAGTTAAAAAATCCTTATTTAATGTACTCTCTACATAATCTTATTAACAAAAACAAATTCTAATTAATTAAAACCAAGAGTTATTTCGTTTTTAATAGTCTTACACAACAAGGAAAAGTCATTGAAATAAGCTGCATCATACGTGTCGGCTCGAGACAAATAGGATGCCATCTAGTTTGTCTCGAGACAATCTTTTAGCAAAATTCCAGATATTTTAGATGTATTTTGTAAACATTTTGAGCATATGTCTTTGTATAAATGTTTTATGTAAACAAATTACTATAAAGTATCTCTTTACCAGTACTGTATAAATACGCATAGTTCAATACTGATTTTAATTCATTTCATTGGTACAATAATCACATATTCCCCATAACCTCTTTAAAAACAATTACACCTTTTTTGGAAGGAGGAGGAAGCACAGTCGGACACCGATTTAACGAACTCCTATTTAACGAATTTCGTGATTTATCGAATTTTTTCTCTACCCAATTAAAAGGAAGGCAAAAAAGAACCCTATTTAACGAATAACAAACCCCGAATTAACGAATTATTTTAGCAGCTGGACAAATTTTTTTATTTGTATGAGAAAAAACTAGATTCTTTTTTCAAAAGACGTATCCTTTTTGTCCGGAACAGAAAAAGGCTCTTCTTGAAAGCAGTGAATTTCAACGGGAAAGGGTACAGACTATTTTTAGATTTTACAGGTGGAGAGGAGATATGAGTGTAACCTGCTGCGTGAGTCTTGAGTAGGACACGAGAAATTCCTGTCTTATCTCATCCCAATCCACAACGCAGGGGATATTTTAAGATTTTAACGATTATGAAAGAAACATTGGAGGATGGACTGCCTATATGTACAACTAAAGTTAAGGAAATAGTCGATTTGTCGGAACCAATGGATGACGATTCTGATGCAGAAATTGATAGTGATAGTCATCAAAACTTTTACATTTTCTAATGTTTTACATTGTTTGTGGAAACTGGGAAAACTTACCTCTCTTATGCAACAGGATGTAAAAGATGCAGTATTTTCCTCTCTGCGTAGAGTCGAAAAAGAGCTCTTTCGAGTCAGGAATCAAAAAAATTTTCCAAACATGTATTAGTCAGTATTTTAAAATCTCCAATTAACTGGTGCGTAATAATTCACTAATAGTATTTTTAGCTGATGAATAAAAAGTGTGTAATTTCCAACTGATCCTATTTTTTGTGTAGGTGCTTACAGAATTTCCAAAAGATAAGTTAAAAAAAGTTGTATTTTGTTTGGACTCCGATACAACGAATAACCCCTAATTAACGAGTAAATTGTTTGGTCCCGATAAATTCGTTAAATCAGTGTCCGACTGTATATATTTCTATCCTTTGGATATCAGTTTCAGTTCCAACACAGTTTTTAAATGTCTTTCTTTCCATTGCTGAGTAAAGAAGTGATCATAAACTTTCTAGAAGTATTAAGTTTCTTTTTAAGATTTAAAAAAAAAATCGCATAAAATTCATTCTCCGAAATTGTATCACATTTGAATGTTTCGATTGACTTGAGAAATTTCAGTAAAATGCTTTTTCTTCTATTTATTAGATGTTTTGTTACCACATGTAACCATAGATATCACACCTCTGACATTCTACACTGGCGTCCAAAAGTTAAGCATAAATCGTAAAATGCGAAAAACATGGAGTAAATATTCGTAAAATTATTCCAAATTGCTTGCGGATATTAATTGGATGAAGAAGAAACATTGGGTTTATTGAAAACTTTTCAGTCGACTACGTCCTGCGCGAATTACCGACGCATGTCGGAACGCGGAGAAACCGATTCACGCAGCATAGGCAGTTCAGACAAGTTTCGTGCAACTGCTGTGCGAAGGAACGTTGCTAACCATCAAACAAGGTGAATGATGGCACAAAGACGCCAATTGGGCATGTTTACGAAAGGAAGAATCGTTGGAATGCTGGAATCCTCACGATGACAAACCGAAGTGTCTCGAATTCTGAATCTGGACCAGTCTGTGATCTCAAGACTGTGGCAGAGGTTTCAAAGAACGGGAGATGTTACCTGACAACTAGTATCAGGTCGGCAACGAGTCACAACCCCTCGCCAAGACCGATATCTGGTAATAACTGTGCGACTTCAGAGGGGCAGTACTGCCAGAGCACTGGGTTCGGCGCTCACAGTAGCCACAGGAATACGAATTTCGAGACAAACTGTTTACAGGAGACTCTATCATGCTGGCCTGTATGCCAGAAGACCAGCAGTTTGCATTCCCCTCACGTCTGCGCATAAACGCGCTCGTTTGAACTGGAGTTTGAAACATCAACATTGGAGTGTGGGAGAGTGGGCCAGTGTGGTGTTCGTGACGAGTCCCGGTTTAGTCTGAGTAGTGATTCTCGGTGGGTAACGATATGGAGAGAACGTAGAACACGTTTTGAACCAAGAAACATAACGAAAAGACATCATTTTCCATCAAGGGGAGTAATGGTATGGGCAGGCATCATGATGGACGGCTGCACAGACCTCCATTTCTTTGATACGGGGTCTGTGACTGCTCAAAGATACAGAGACGAAGTTCTTGAGCCTTATGTTCGCTTGTTTCGAGGTGCTGTCGGTTCTGACTTCATATTCATGGATGATAATGCGCCATGTCACCGAGCGGTGCTTATTAATGACATCCTTGAAACGGAAAACATCCAGCGCATGTCGTGGCCTGCGAACTCCCCCGATTTAAATCCTATCGAGCCTGCATGGGATATGCTCGGGAGACAAATGGCAGCCCTTTCGCACCCACCAAGCTTCGTTACAGAACTGAAGAGAGCTCTCCAAGAAGCTTGGAACCGTTTGAACCCAAAACTCATTCATCATCTCATAGCAAGTATGGTAAATCGCTGTGCAGCGTGCTTGGCTGTCAGAGGTGACCACTCGCCTTATTAAACTGCTGCATCAGTATTTTATTTAATAATTTCTTTTATTTTTTCTTTAAAGTGTGAATCCTTGCTATGCTCAGTTTTCTTTCAAAAACTGCTACTTTGGATAATAAAATTAATTATTATCATTCTTTTGATTTGCTTCCTTATTTTATAACCATTTTACACTCGCATATCACGTTTCCCGCCATTCTTATTTACAGTTTCTTCTTTATTCACATAATTATCAATTATGCTTAACTTTTGGACACCAGTGTATGTAATCCATATCCCTTTAATCCTCTAGTGACGTCACTAGAGGCCTTGAGTGTTCGGGAAATTTTTTTACCGGAATCCTTAGTTTAGGGGAATAATAATTTCTGTATAGCGTTCAAAATTTTTGAGAATCTCTAAACTTTATGAGAATTGATGCAAAAATTTAGAAATTCGCAAACCAATCAAATTTTTACTCTTCTCAAAATTAAAATAACCTGCATCGATACATATTGGTGCAAATCCCTTGGGAGACACTGACCTGAAGTAACTAAATAACCGTACTGAAGTGCGGTATCATTTGTTTAATTTTACGTCTTGCTCACAAAGTCATTTCTCCCCCCCCCCCTCCAGTAACATCAGGTCATCTTCCTTATCATTCAAACTTCATTTTTTTACCACCTTCCCATCAAGCAAATTTTGAATGAAACAAAAAACAGATTAAGAGCTTTGTTTTCATATTTTTATCCTATCTGATACTATGGCCTCCTTTCGCTTTCGAATCTCATCACAGACGTAATTTCGTTCGAAATAGTAGTAGTAGTATTGCTTAAGAATGTCCCAATTCATTGAATGAATCAATCCTTACTTCAAGCCTATCTCGTCCTAGATCGCTTGATATTGGTTTTTAGAGAATGTTTACATATAAATTAACACATTCAACTGAGCACTGATGATATGTTACACTAGATGGAATATAGATATCTGATTGTCAGTCTAGCTTTGGACAAATGAAGAAATGTTCGAACAGGCATTTGATGACTATCAGTAACTCAGTATAAATAGCACTCGCCCTTTCTCACTTAAACTCATAATATTTGATATACTTAAAGGCATCTAATTTTTAACCTTTTTCTAATCTGATGCAATTCTGACAGTTCCTTTTCGCCCGTAAATGATTCATTTATGAAAAATTACAGAGATTGCAAAATAAAACAGAATAAGCCGGTTTATCTATTTATCATTTTCATAAATATTTTTAATGAAAGTACTTATTGGGAATTTGGAAACAGATCAACAGTTTTCGTAAAAAAAAAAAATGAATGTTTATTTAGATAGAATGTTTAAATCAAAAATGTGAATCCAGGTCAAGTCTTCTTAAGGTAATGTTAGTAGCAAGTGAATATTTGGATATGTCAGATGCAAACGTAGTGTGATAACATATATTTTTTACTCCATGAACAAATGCTGTAAATATTTTGAAGTGAAAACGAACAATTAAGAGGATAATATGCTTAGACACTGACTTTAATATATTTTCTGTGTTTTGGTAAGTTAGTTATATCCTATTTGGTATGTTACTTTATATTTTGCAGATTTAAAAAAGATATTAATTGACATTGAACCTACTTGATATATATATGTATATGAGGGCCTGCTAGTAACTGTTTAGCCAATATTTATCTGCACTTTTATGAATATGATAACATTAGTTTCGATTCTTGTTACTTTTTTAGTTACATAGATGACTTAATCATCTTTAGTAATATAGTAAATTATGTTCCTAGTTTTACATATTATCCCCAATATCTGAAATTATTAAAAACCAATTATAATAATGACTCTGCAAACTTTTTAGACCTACAATTAATTGTTAAGAATAATATACTAATTAGTAATATTTTTGATAAAAGAGACTCTTTTGATTTTAACATTATTAAAATGCCTTTTTGGGAAAGTAACCTACATCTCTCTCTCTCTCTATCTATTTTTAGAAATATCATCTTAAATTTTATAAAAAGAAATAACGATTTAGTCACAGATAATGATGTTAAGCAAAATAATTTTAAGCTATTCTGCAATAATTGATTGGAATACAACTATCCAAGTAATTTCATTTTTAAATATATTTCTAAATTATCTCTCTAATTCTCCTTTTTAATGTTTAAGTATTATTCTTTGTTTTTTCTCCTTTTGTTTTTTATTATTTTCAATTTGTTTTTGTTTGCTTTGTTTAATTATAAAAAAAACTATCCAGGTGGCGCCACTAATTTTTGCTTCTGGTTTTACCAACTTACACGTCATTTTTAACGGTCATTTAGCGTGATTGCTCTAGTACGACATTTCTTTTTTTCCGCTCTCCGGTTATTTGCATTTTTTCACGTAAGTTTTTGCCTCATTATTCCTTTTCAAAATTATTTTTATTTGTATTTTGTTAAGATATTCATTTCCTTTCATATTTTCTATTATTTTTATTTTATTTTTCTGTTGGTTGCAAATTACACGTGGTTGGTTTTAGGCCTAACTTTTCAATATGGGTATGTTTCCCTGTTATATATAAAATTTCTGCTGAACAGGGGAAGGTTGGATCCATAAAATATATTTAACCCTAATTTTGCTGGTCCTAATTCAGCAACAGCTTTAGAAATCATAATAGGTCTTCATTTTAGTCTTTTGACTCTTTTTGTTTCTTACATTTTAAAGTTCTAATTCTGTTCCATGTTATACATACGCTTAGTTATTTCTTCTACAATAGACTTTTCCATCATTTTCAAAGTTGTGTTTCTTGAAATCTGGTTCATATCTTCTAGCTTTGTTGGTGATATAATTTTGTATTATCAATTTTATTGTGCCATGTATTTCTTTCATTTTATGTTACTATATATATAACATATATATATATATTTAAAAAAAACTAGTTTTTTAAGTAAATTAATCGAATTGGGAAAAAAAATCGACTGGCATTTGTAATGTTGTTAGTAATAATATTGTGATATTATTAAAGTTCAGAATAAAAGATCCTTATATAACAAGAGGTCCATTACAGTATCGGCTTATCCATTGAGCTCTTAGGGCGGGCTTCCAGTGGCCAGGGGCCCATAAGAGCCTAGATAAATTTAAGCAGATTTTCTGGTTATAAATTTCGATCCGCCATTGCCAATAGGGCTGGTAGCTCTTTTGCGCCCAGGGCCCGAAATGAGCTTAGATCGGCACTGGTCCATTGTATTAGAAATATTTTATTCAGATATTAAAAAACAAACGCCTTATTATCATAAATTTAATTATATCTACTTTGTAATAGTTATCTAATGTAAGTTTAATATAGCGCAAAAACACGTATATACTACAGGCTCTGGTACTTATGGCAATATTTAGAATCCGAAGAGAGCCTGAATTGAATTAATTCAAGCACCAAAAATTTGGTAGCGGGAGCCAACACTAGATGATGCCATCAATGAAATGGCCTTACACTTGGGAATTTGTCGGGTCTGCAAAGGGTTAGCTGCCAAAATGCAGCCCATTCTCCAAAAATCAAAAAAATGTTTTTCTAAAACCATTACTTTAGAATATTTTTTTCAGATAGGAGAATGTCCCAAAATTATTATTATACTTCAATTCATTATTCAGTAAAAGGTAGTACATTTTATATCAGTATTCTTTGCTGTCTAAGTCTTTCTGTCTTTTTTTCTGTATGAATAATTTTCCCCTTATACCAGTGATCTTTAAAATTTTTCGTCTCACGGAACCCTTAGAGCCGTAAGGTGCATATGGGGAACCCCATTCCACACTTAGAATATATCTTAAAATGATATTTAAAGTAAATCAACTTGTTAAAGGTACTAAATGTAACAATTCAAAAATTATTGTGTTTATTGAAAAAATTTTAATATGATTTTAATATATTGACTCACACACACATAAATAATATTAATTTGTAATTAAAGCGTCTCCTACCCATGCTGTGTCATGTACCATTTAGCAACTAAAATATGTGTTTTTGTAAAAACTGTTGAAGCTCTCTGTAATCCTATTTCATATTCTGCATTTAATTTGTTTTTATACTTTGTATCTGTGTTGTCACATTTGCGTCGATAAATATTTTTCATTTAAATATATTGTTCTGAATAGCATTGGAATGTTTTTGTGTGAAAATTCCTGCGTATTTTACATGAATTTCTAACCTTAAGGTATCCGACTACCCTAAAATTGTGAATTTTGCCAAAATTGACAATTTTTTAATGATTTTATTGTATAGGCTATCTTATTAGCTTTAAAAAAAAACACCAAATTTATTATCCTCCGTTCATTAGAACATAAACTACAAGTGTTTGAATAAAAGCAGACGCCATTACTTTAAGCAAGATGTCATACTTTAAAACGCTTTTTACTCGAAATGTGTTTTTTTTTAAACACTCAAACGGGGCCACAGTGATTGCTCAAAAAGTTTTGAAAATAATTCACTGAAATTTTCTGTGTATGCTCTGTATAATAGTAGAAGTGCTTTAACCTTCAGATTTATCAATCACTGCTTTATTACAAAATTTACAGCCCCTTATGTGAATATAATCACTGTTTTTAAAGCAATTTTATATAAAAACATAGATAAAGTGCTCTAGCTTTTGTAAAAAATAAAATATCTCTTACCCTGAAAGTCATTCAAAAATGAATAACCAGCAACACATTAGAATGAAAATATTGAAAATCTGTTTAGTTAGAAAAAAGTTTATGAACATATAAACTTTTGGTACAGAATGGGCCGCGTTTATGTTATTTTTTGTCAATTTTTACCCATTTTTTCCCATTTTAGTAATAATAATTTCATTTCTATTCTTAATTTCCGCATATTTTTCTTAAAATGTACTAAACAAATCTCGAAACAACAAAAAAATCCCATTATCTCCATTTTTTTTGAAAAAAAGTTATCGCAAGTAGTCGGATACCTTAAGTTTAGTAGCTGTTCTTGTGCTTCAATTTAGATTTAAAGATCAAATCTGTTGATATATCGTTAAGTTTTTCCCTCGCCTTCGTTACAGGTATGTTTTCCGCAAATGAAAAGAAAAAGATGCATTAGAAAATCTATTAAAATTTGCAAACAAATAGACAAACGAGTATGAAATTTTCTCTTGTGGAACCCGGGACACGAAATAAAAAAAAAATATTCACAATCTACATAAAAAAAAACCGATCTGATATTTTACCATATTATATTAAAGGTTAAAAAATTATTGTAATAAAATAACATTATTATGTGTAAGTAAATTTTTGGTTTTTTTAATGACTGAGATGATCTTTAGATAGTTGTGTTTATACAAACTCCATAGAGAACGAAATTCCATTTTGCATACACATTTATAATTTTTTTCGACTTTTTCATTTTGACTCGTGGAACCCCTGGATATGCCTGTGCACAGAAAAGATCGTACTTCGGAAAGACGTATATATACGTCCGGTGAAATTAACATTTTGGCTGAGTGAGGCGTTTCTTTACGGCGGTAGTAGGTTAAAGCCGTATTGTAACTTTAGCGTCAAAGTATAGTATTATTGAATTCAATACATTGTTATTGCATGGAGGGAGGGGGGGGGGGGATACAAATTATGATTGAATATTGTGTCGCAAATATTGAAAGATTGAGAAGCACTGGGCTACGTAGTCAGTTTGCAAAATACCGTTACAACAACTTTGGCAGTATACTTTTTTGAATTTTATATCTGGATAAAATATACGCTTCAAAAATACTTGATGAATATTACTGTCTACATTTGTAAAATATGAAGCCACGAGTTGTCTTTATTTTAACTTTTCTTGACTGAATGATTCATTTTCTTTTTGATTATATGCATATTTAATACGCACCACATGCTATTGATCATGCATTAGAAGGCGTCCCTTTTTTCATAAATCATATTCAAAAAAGTAACTAAGATATGTGATTTACGACTTCATTGTTTTTATGATTTTACTTTTTAAGGAATGAAATTTATTTTAGCAGCACTAAATTGGACATCTGTCACATATGAGCTATTAAATATTGAACTCTATGCACACACAGTGTTAATTTTTCTCATATCATTTACTATTTCTTTCTTCCTTTTTAATTAGAATGAATTTATTTAATGGATAAAAGTTTATACCCTGTCGTTATTTGGAAAGACGTAAAACATCTTTCAGTGCTTTAAAGTATTTTTTGTATAGAATATAGATGTTAAGAAATATTTTTTAATGCTTTACTCAAATTTATCAAGCTTTCCCAAATATTTTATTCCAAAAATTTAGAAAGTTTATTTAAAAAACGGAAATATGTACAAAGTACTGCAATCAAATGTTATTTTAGAACTATTCCTATTAACAACTTTTAAATAATAATAATAATAATAATAAAAACTGGGGGGGGGGCAGTTTGCCTAATAGTGGTAGAACCTTCGTTGTACAAATTATACAAGTGTTTATACTCATTGTTCAAATTGTAATTTACGTGTATTATGTAGTTCTATTTTTTTCTGAATATATTGTAAGCAGAGAAAAAAAAAGAATTTCAAGTCTTCGTCTCCGCATTTTCATTCGTGCTTCAATTTAGTGCCTCTTCAAAAAACAATGTTCCTTTTCACCTTTTCCTCTAAATCAGAGGTTCCCAAACTTTTCAAACTCACAGACCCCCTCCCCTTGCCATGTTTTTCGTCTTTGGGTAGACCCCTGCATACCTAATATTAAATTTTTGCACATTGATCAACTTAAATTTTTTTTTTGACAGCCTGTACAGAGCTACATACTCAAAAAGGTTAAATTTTTTAACTGTGGTGAAGTATAGTGTTTAAAACTGAAGAAAAACATGTTAATTAATTTTAAATTTAAATTTAATAATACATAAAATAATTAAGCAACAAACAAAAGTGTTTTTAATCGGAGGGATGAATCTGGTGCTTGAATAACATATTTTCAACATTTGGCTTCAATCTTGTCGAGTTTAATCTTAAATGTTTCATCTGTTAATAGCATCCAGTCTTTTTTTATTATTTCTTTTTATATCTATTGTAGTCAAAGCACTTTCAAATCTAGATTTAAAATATGAATAGAGGTTATTTAGATAAAGGTAGATTCAAAAAACATTATCCTAACAGAATTTCTGTGACAAAATGTGAAACTGAGAAAATTTGCGATGTCCAATATTCTACTCCTTTAGCTTAATTCTGGCAAGAAAAGCTGAAATGATGGTCCTTGTTTCAATTAAGTATGTGCTGTCATCTTGTAACTGTGCAAATTAACCTAATTAAATTTAGTACATAAATCTGTTAAATAAATAAATTCTGGTTTCCCCTTGATTACATTTTCTTTTAAAATTAAAGTCACGGTGTGGTTTAATGAGATCCTCTATCGTAGACCCCCATTTACACATCATGGACCCCTAAATTTCTTTTCCCAGACGTGGACCCCTTGAAAGTCGTCAAAGACCCCTGGGGGTCTATATAGACCACTTTGGGAACCACTGCTCTAAATTATACTGATTTTTTATTCCGTCTTTGCTTCTGCAGCCTGAGATAGTCACTTGGACCATATGGATGCTTCTGGAAATTACTGGAGAAATATATAACATCACGTAAGCTGATTTTTCAAGAAAGCGCTGGAATGTGTGGGGGGGGGCGACGAACCCCTCTTGGCTGTCCTCTTCAGTTAAATTCAACTTTTTGTGACCCATTATTACTAACTATAACTTATCTATAAATGAAATTATTACAGCATCACGAAAAACTTTTTTATATGTAGAGAGATGAATAGATGAACTTCAATATTCTTAGAACACCATTTGTTTCAAAATATTCTTCCATAGATATTGCAACAATATTCCATTAAACATTATTATAAATAACTATTGTATAACTGAATCCAAAATTTTAACTCACTCTTTCATATATATATATATATACATGTATATCCACTTATCTATATCTAAAAAACGTGAAACAATAAGAGGTTAATATATTCATTATCGAGAGTTTGTTAAAAAGCTATTTTCAGAATCCTTTATTTGGCTTAAGGAACTTTAAAAGCTCAATATTTTTCTTTTTCCTTTGTCTTATGCTGTATGTATACATATTTAAAAGTTTATATTACGAGTGAAAAAGTTTAAGTTACGAGAAAAGTTACTACAAAAGAATTAGATATTTTATCATTGAAATTCCTAATTATTGTGCGTATAAATTGTTTTAAATCGTGATCAAACGATTTTTGAAACTTCATTGTTTGGAAAGTATACAGTTGCTGTTTAAAGAATAAAAATAGAAACTAATAAATATTTTATTCGTAAATGAAACATGGTAGTTTAATTATAAATAAAAAAAATCGTAGCTTTATGACAACAGGCAGGCTTTCTTCTGTCAAACTAAAATCGTTTCGTTCAAAAATGCATGACGAAATGGCAAAACGATAACTTTTAGTATAAAAAAGTGACATTCGAAGAATGAGTTACGAAATTAAAGTCATCGTCATTTAATGACTAAATAAAACTCATTCGACAGTTTTCTTCCACGGGTTACAGAAATATAAAACATATTTTATATCATCGCAATATTATATGTCAAAATGAAAATTATTACTTGATTTCTTAAACCTATAATTCTTTAAAAAGAAAAGAATAATAATAAAAAAAAGAACGCTTCCAGCGTAACCGCGCGGTTAATAGTGATCTTAGAACATCAAACGATCGGGTTTGAATTGTAGTTGCGACTTTCGAGTAGGACGAGTAAGAATCGTTTGCCAGAAGAAGCCAGCCTCTCAATTCGGCGGCGGGTTTTTTTGCAGTCGGAAAGAGGAGGTAAGAATAAGATTTTCAATTGTTTTATTTATTTGGAATTCGAAATTTTTTTTTCCATTCAGTTTCTTCTCGCTTGATGGAATTTTTCGATTTTGTTTTTATTTTTATGTATTGTTCGTGTGCATTCTGAGGTGACTTTGTATGTTTTTGTGTAAATATATTTTATTTGTATTTTTTATTCAAATGGAATTCTTCGACAGTGACAGATGCATTTTGGAAGAAAAGTTGTTTTGCTTGAAATTATCAGAACGTTTTTCCAACTGAAACCCGAACAATTTTTAGAAAGTTCTATTTTTTAAGGAAATCAATGACAACCTGTTGTTTTGAAATGTGTAATTCATCATACAATAATTTATTTTCATAAATTAAATGAAGCGTAATGGAATAATAGTGGAATTGTTTAAAATATTTTGAAATTATTGAATGCAATCCTGTATACAATGTAATTTAATTCCATTTTTCAATATTTTTAAGAAATTCAAGAAAACAATTCATGTTATATGGCCTTTTATTGTTGTATTTCAATACGGGTTGAATATTTGTTAGATAATTCTATTAAATTAAATCAGTTTTTTTAAACTCAGTGAAAAAAATCTGCATTCAATTTATAAAATTAAAAACATTTTTTTTTTATAACTTTGAAAGTTAAAAGATACGTCGAAACAAAATTATAATGGGCCATTTCTCAAGAAAAGAAAATAAACAATGGTAAAAAAATTGAATTAAATACTAAAAAGTTACTGTTTTTACCTAAAATATTACTAATACTCTAAATTTTAGAAACATTTAATTTTCATAAATTTTAATTTCATTTCAGCATATTTCACATCGAAAGACACATGTAAAATCAACAAACAAATTTAAAAAACTTTAAGAAATCAAAAATACAGTGTACATTTGCGCTGAATTAAAAAATTGAGTTTACCTATCAATTTCTTTATATTCTTCTTCTTCTTTAACATCGTATAATTTATTGTAAGAAATGCACGTAACGTACTTCTCGCCACATAATTTTAAATTCCAAATGAAAAAAATACGAACATCTTTCAATGTACATGAGACTTCGAAAACGAATAATTTAACCAGATTTAACAATCAGTATTTGATTCGTGTCTTTATTTATGCCCTCGTGTTGTAAATAAAATAAAAAATAATTATCGTTTGGATAAATAAATATCGTTTTTAAAAACCTGATACGTATTTTATTACATATTTGGAACTAATTAAGAATCAATTTATTTCGTAGTAAAAATTTCAAAAATGTTCCAAAATAAATATTTAATCGTTTTTTTTTATTTAGAAATATTTTAAAATTGCTTAAAATAATTATTCTTAAAAGACTGTATTTGAAACCACGATTCATACTAAACAGATATTAATTTTTTTAAAGCCATAAATTGAAATTGAACGTGACAAAATTCCATCAAGTAACGTTTAGTTTTTAATACACGTGCAAGCAACATTTTAAAAATTGCAAAATATGAAAAAATACATAGTATATAAATAGCCGTATATTTACATGAAAGCATAACCGATTATTGTTTAAAAGTCTAGAAAACAAATGCTTTATTATTCGTGCAGAAGAAAGTTTCTCTGAATTGTTAAGGTAATTTATGTTACTTAATGATGTAGACAACAGTTTAGATATGCAGTATGGGAAAGATAATTTTGACGTTGTTCCAGCATTATTTTAGAAGATTACTTTTTTCACTTTTTGCTATGTCAAAATATCACACAGACTGCAATGCTTTATTCTAAATATTGTATCAAAGGAGTAATATTTTTCTTGGTAATGCAACGCACAAATTAATATAAAAGCAACACTAAAACATTCGAATTCTAATTCGATTATTTTGACTTATATTAGTTCAGTTTTCAAAAAACTTAACATTATTTTGTTTATATGTTTATTAATTATGAGTGTTTATAACGCAGAAACATAATAAAATTCTTATTTTTATAATAACAGTAAATTCAATTAATAAATAAAAATTTATAAAATAAAACTAATAATACTTATTTTATTAGTTGGTAATCTTTACACATTACATCTGCTTTAAATATTCATATTATAGAAAAAAATTATAATCAAAAATATTCGAAAATGTATTTAATATTTTTAAAAGAATATATGGAACAAAAAATGCTAAGACATTTCTGTTTTTTCGAACTTCATTAAATCCTTATCATGAGTAATCTAAACATTGTTGTTATATTATACATATAAATTTCTTTTGAAAAATATTAATCCATATCCGAGTTAATAAACTTTTTTGTTTCTCATTTAAATTTAAGCTTCTTGTTGCGAATTGAAATTTAAAATATTTTTATAAAATTTAACCGCAAACTAATGACGTTTAAATTTTTGAATTGAGACTTTGACGCAGAAGTAACATTTAACTTTTAATATAATTTTTTGTTGTGTGATGAAGAAAATATTATTACATACCTTTAAAAAGTAACTTGTTTAACGAGGAATTGTTTGTATGAATTAAAATACCATTTTATAATGCCACAAGCAAGAGTAATATATTATCACTTCTTATCTTTCTTAACCGAAGTTACATTTATTTTACTTTATTTCTTTGTGTGCATATGTTTTTTCGAATAATATTTTGTAAAAAAATCGGCTGCTCGCAAATCTATTTAAATCTCTATTTGTATCGCTAAAGTTATCGTCTGTAGCTTATGTAATTTAATAGTATTTTTTTTTTCACTAGGCAATTTTGGAAATATGCATCTGGCAATAGAACTTTATTCAACTTTTCACTCTTTAGAATTAATTAATTCAGTTGTAAGTTAATAAATGGAAATTTAGGCTCGCTTTGCGTTTCATCCTGCGCAAACGTATTTAATTATATTATTATGATGATCGTAAGGCTGATACGCGATCTGTAGATAACTTTTTTAAAGTATTCATGAAATCCGTTTTCAATGAGAAGATTCTATTCCATATTTATTCGAATCTAAGCCGTACACCTAATTCTCAGCGCAGAATGTGAAAAAATAAAATAGTGTGAAAAGGTTTATCGTTATCTGGTTACGAGATTAAAAAAATTAAAATGAGAACCAATAAGAAGTGAATAATTCAGTTATTCTACTTCATTATTCATGTATGTATTAAAAACTTTTAAATACATACATGAACCTGTAATTGCTCTAACCGTTAGTATCATGCTCAATTTCCCCCATCCAATGAATTTTTCGATTCTAAGTCGCGCCCGATTTTCAGCATATGAAACATTAGAAAAAAGTGTGGCTTAGATTTGAATAAATAAGAGAAAAATTTATCAAATATGTATTTTTATTAAATCCATTTTTTATCAACATTTGCTATTATGCACAATCTTTTTTGGTGAAACATGAACCTAGGTTTGCCATACCATTCAAACATTTTGAAGCTCGTGAACCAACTCATATGATGAGGCAGCTCATTATATTAAGTTTACCTTTGTATTATTCTCATCCTTTCACAATAGAAACGTCTCATAACTCAACGCGACCATACTTACGTTTGAACAGATTTCCAATTCTCTTGACCATCAAATTCAGTGCTTCCCAAACGTTCAATATTTGCGACCCGATATTCAATCATAAAATTTCATCGCTCCCCCCTCCATACAATAACAATGTATTGAATTCAATAATAATATACTTTGACGCTAAAGTTGCAATACGATTTTAACTTCTTAAGCGCCATGGATGTATAAAAACGTCTCACTAAGCCAAAGCGTTAATGGCACTGGACGTATATATACGTCTTTCCGAAGTACGATCTTTTATGTGCACTGCTATGCATAAAGTTATTTTGAAGGCTTTGGAAGGCAATAAAAAGACCTTGACAGTGTTTGCGAAGGATTTACTTATTTTAGAGGATTTGCTTACTTATTCCCTTTCTCCTCCCCCGCCCCCCTCTAATACATTACATTATCACGCTTACGTGGAAATCGGTGACATTGGGGAGAGAATCACGTATCTTTTAATCAGCATTTAAGGGATTAATTATAAACCGTACAAATTATTTTGATAAGTGTTAATTTTTGTATATAATTTTATATATGACAAGCCCCTATGGGATCACTGGTAATTATTAAACTTATTCTTAACTTAGTATTGCTAAATTAATTATAAAATACATTGTGCAGTACTGATACTTTCATAAGTGTATTATGTGAAAATTAAATGGTATTTATTTCTTATTATGTCAGTATGAATTTTATTTGTTTACTTTCAGTAAATTAATAATCTTTTTAAATAATCTCCTGTTTGGACTTCTCTATACCCCCTCGTATAGTTTCTATACCCCCCCCCCAGAAGGGCGTGCCCACAGTTTGAAAAACGCTGATCTAATTATTAAATTATCACTTTCGGCAACAAATCTTCTTAATCAAAATCCATGAAATAAAAATTAATTTAATATAATTTTTCTATAAAAATTTTGCGTTTTTCATGGATAACTTATTTGAAAAACATAAATAAATTGTTCTTATGAAGTAGCAAATGACCTTCAGTAAATTCTGCTGAAGGGTTTTTTTTCCCCCTAGTCGAATGGATCGAAAACAATACGTGACTAAAGATAACTTTTTTTGTGTGTGTGGAATTCAAAAAGGATATATAATTGTTAAATGCTTTTTAAATATTCTTACTAACAATTAAAATATTTTGTACAAAAAAGTGGCGTATTTTTATTACATAAAAATATTATTTTTTTTTTTGAAATTAGAATAAAAATTATTAAAAGAAGTATAGCTGTTTATCTCTATCTAATAGTATTGCTTGTATTTTTATTTTTTTAAAAAACACTTTCAACGTCTGAGCTGTTTATTTTGAAAATGGTGTAAGTCACTTTTTCAAAGAAAAACATGTTAATGATAGCATTAGTTACAATTTAACGGCTTCTCTTCATTTTGAGGTATCTGCGTACGTTTCTGAGTTAATGTTTTACTGAAATTCAATTTTTTTTTATCCTTGCCATTTTGTGTAGGAAAAAAATCGAGCAGCCAGAAGAAAAAAAATTATAAGATAAAGAAAAAAAAACATGTCTGTGATATAAAAGTGATGAATTTTAAACATCTGGTATTAAGTATTATTTTAATAAAATAAGAATCAAAACTTTTGTGAAGATTGTATTCTTTTGTCAAAGTCATGTTACTTAAAACCTGATGTCTCAAAAGCTTATGAATTTATTTCATTCATATTTTGCATACATGTTATTTAAGTTATGATAAAGGCAATGAACTAAGTATTTAGCTCTAGCATCAATAATTTTTTTAAAGCAGTTTATTGTTACGTATACAGTAAGTAGAACGCCGTTTATACCCGAATCAGTTGGGACCGGATACCGTTCGGATACGCGATTGCTCGGATAACTGAAAACCGAATGCGATCCAGCAGTATATGAAACCGGACACTATACGAATCTTGAAAATCATCACATGCGGAAAACGAGCTTGAAGAAAAAGCAAAATAGGTGCAAAATGTCGCAATTTTACCTTTTTTGTGGAAAATAATCACTTACTTTTCACTGCAACATAGTACACCTTCGTGTTTTCGTTGCAAGGTCTCTGATTCTCTTGAGCATCAGTAGGTGAGAAGGACAGCACTGTGATTGTTGTTCGTACCACTCCATAGCTGTCTCTAACGTTGAAACGCGTCAACATTTGATGGACCCATGCTACTTTCGTTGTTGTTGTCTTCATCCATTTCATCGTCGACAGGGTCGGATTCTTCTTGCATGGAAGTCACAATCTCGTCATCATTTAGCATTTGAAATCCATTGTCTTTTGCATCGCATGCCATCCAGGTTTCTACATCAACAAAACTCAACAAAAGAGCACGTATACACCCCTTCACTTGGAAACAAACTGATCTAAAATTCCGCGCAGGTGTTTACCAAATCACACAACTGAAATTCCCCAAATATCTCTTACCTTGGGTTTTCCCGTTACTTTTATCCTCACGCGAAACAACTGTTGAGCATTACACTGTTTGAAAACGTATCCGGACTTTGGTCCGGATATTTGACGCTCCGGATAACAAACGTTCGGATAAATGACGTTCTACTGTAACATGCATTTTATAAAATTTTCTATAAGAAAATATGCAATGAGCCATAACTTTTTGGTAAATTTGAATATATTTCAGATTTTATTTCATTGCATTTATGACTGTATTAAATATGCTGTGTAAAAAATTGAGTTCCATGTAAAGTGTTTTGAAATTCAGTATAATTTTCTTCAAATTTTACCTAAAATACCTCATTTTAATAAATTTAAATTGTCGCATAACTTCCTGATTGGTGTTTTTTATTAATTTAAGACATAAACACCAACAAAATAACATGAAATTACTAATAGCATGCCATTTTAGAAAACGTCTCTGAACGTAGGCAAAGGCGCCTTAAAAGAATTTTCGATCAATATGTTGAGACCATTGAGATTTTGTTCGATAGAGGCGTTGCTATATATATATATATAATTAAATAATCAATATTTTTAAACATGTTAAAACCCAAACTTTTAAATATCTCGACTTAAAAACAAAGAGACTTATACCATTTTCAAAATAAACACGGCCTATTTTTGCTTCAGTTTCTCCAATTTTCTTTTATAAATAATAATAATAATAAAATAACATACTAAAATGTAAACACACCTCTCAACGTTCAATAAATGTACATACTGCAATAGAAGAAACCTAAAGCAAAATGTTGACTAATATAGTGTTGTTAAAGCATTGAAAAAACTATGTATGATAAAAATTAGATTTTTTTCTTCTTACTCAAAAAAAATAATAATAATTACCAAATCTGATAAAAAATAATCTTTTTCAATGCCTGGTATGAATATTTTACTTAAAGCTCTTTCAAGCATAGTATGAGGAAATAAATTGTAAGGTAAAACTGAATCGAAATCTAGGGCTTTAGTTTTATACCACTACGACACTTTTCCCCGCTCAAGGTCATAGAGAAATAAACAAAGGTATTTTCCAAAGATACCTTTGTTCATTTCTCTATGACCTTAAAGGTATCTTCCAAAGAAATATCGGCTGGGTTGCGTGGTTGGTTTGTCGCTGGACTTCTGCACCCAAGTTTGCGGGTTCGACACCGGCCCAAGTCGGTGGATTTTTGTGATGCAGAAAATCGACAACGGCCATGTCGTATGACTATACGACATGTAAAGGATGCCTAGACTGCCTGTTTGGCTAGGGTGCTCTCAGCAAAATTAAATCCTAGTACAGGTTCGCATCATCCGAGCCCGGGTGCCTCCCTCTAGGGGGAAACTGGACTTCAAAATTACATGCGGCGTTTTTGGAATCCGCCTATATGGTGCCGCACTAAAAATAGGTACCAGCTTCCGGGGAAGGTACTAGGTCTGCAATGGAAAAACTCCAATCCAAAGCCCATTAGAAATATAAAAAAATTTATAAGATTTCCAAACATTTGTTGTTGCATTCTACAGAAGTGTATTTTAACCAAAGTTCTTGTGAATATTTGTTGATAAAATACAGGAGAGTTGTTTAAAATGTGTTGTGTCTTCCTTCGTGTAATGTTTCAGAATTTTAGAAAGTTGATAACAAAAGTCATAGTATAGCGCATAATAAGTAAGTAATTAACGTATAGGGAACATTTCAACTTAAAATCAACTTAAGATTCATTGTAATACCATAAAACTTTTTAACAAAGAATAATTTAAACCACTTGGTCAACTTAGCATTTAAAAATTTTAATGAAAAATGCTCACAACCATTATTATACACCATGGGTTGTCAACCTTTTGGTTGTTTCGTGCCTAATCAATCTACCAATATGATTCAGGGTGCCACACTGTAGAAAATATTTGAAGCATTTCGAATTCCGCGATAATGCACATACAGAGTTAGATAATAGAGATCAATAATATAGATTTATAGTTTTATTATATAAAAAGTTTGCATAATTTAGATATATCTATATTAGCTTAAAAACAAACAACTTAAAATATAGCTATTTCTTCAACGTAGATAACATTTTAAAATTGTACATTTATAAAGTGTGTAATATGTATCTTTTAAAAATATTTATTAAAATAAGAAATAAATAACATAAAATATAAGAATTCTTCTTCAATGTAGTTAAATAAAAGAATAAACAACCATTTTAACATGAACTTTTTTCATGTACTACTCTACTTCATATCGCAATATCGGGGTGTAATTTATGACCCCGATAATATTTCAATTTAAAATATCCGACTACCCTTAAACTGTGAATTTTGCCAAAAGTTGACAAATTTTTTTTATCATTTTATTTTATGGGCCATCTTATTAGCTTTATAAAAATACCAAGTTTATCATTTTCCGTTTACTAGAACAAAAACTACAAGTATTTTAGTAAAAGCAGATGCCATTACTTTAAGCAAGATGGCGTACTTTAAAACGCGTTTTACTCGAGATGTGATTTTTTGAAAATAATCAAACGGGGTCAGCGATTGCTAAAAAAGTTTTGAACATAATTAACTGAAATTTTTTCTGTAAGCTCTGTATAATAGTAAAATTGTTTTAACCTTCAGATTTATCAATCACTGTTTTATTACAAAATTTACAGTCCCTTATGTGAATACAATCACTGTCTTTTTAAGCATTTTCATATAGTAACCGAGATAAAGTGCTCAAGTTTTTGTAAAAAAGAAAAAAACTCTTATCCTGAAGGTCATTTTAAAATTGAATAATATATCAACACATTAGATTGAAAAATTTGTTCATAAACCTTTGGTGCAGAATGGACCGCGTTTATGCTATTTTTTGTCAATTTTTACCTATTTTTTCCCATTTTAGTAATAATAATTTTTTTTCTCTTCTTAATTTTAGCACATTTTTCTTAAAATGCACTAAACAAATCTAAAAATAACAACAACAAAAAAATCCCCATATCTCCTTTTTTCGCAACCAGTCGGATACCTTAAAACGATTATGAACATTCAGTTGTAAAATAACTTCTTTGTGGATTAAAAATACTTTTCATACGATAAAATATTTTCATAACTAAAAGCGAGATGCAAGGTACATGCAATTTTCTTCAATTAAATCTGACAACAAATAATTTAAAATTGCTGCCGATTTATCGTAAGAGTTATCGTCTAGATGTTTTTAGCAATTTCGTAAATACAACTTTCCATAATTCTGAAGATGTTAGTTCAATAAACTCCATTTCAAAATTTTATCAACTTCCATTCCCTCAAAAATTGTCAAATTTGTGGCGTAGTGTAGAGCACCATTGAGAATTGTTCTGCGTGCCAAATGTGGCACGCGTGCCATAGGTTGCCGAGGGAGAGAGAGAGAGAGAGACGCCTGTTATACACAGACAAAACATTCAATCAATGGAGTTAGAAGTCTTTGTATATTTTTTTGTATATTTTGTCTTGTCAATATAGTAGTCTTGTGTTTGTATATTTTTATATTAAAGCATTGATTGTAATGAATAATAATACCAAAATTGCTCAGCTCTTTTTTTTCTAACAAACACGCCAAATTATAAAGAAAGTGTTTCAAATATTTTCAGGACTATTTGACAGAAATTAAAGTCTCTGAATTGTTTCGAAAATAAATTATATCATGTATTTTTCAAATTTTTTGCAAAACTATTAATTGAAATAAGGCTTCAACCCGTATGTTAATGAATTGGCATTTAATTTTTTTTATCTCTTTTGTTTAAATTATCAAATTTTTTGAGAAAAGTTATGTTTTGCGATAGGTAAATTCTTATTCGAAAAAAAAAGTAGGCCATTATATCTTGCTTAGTAAGTCTCCTAAGATTCTTCATCAAAAACTGGAGTAAAAAAAGGAGAAGCAACTACAATTTTTCTGAAATGTTTTTGTTTTGTTTTTGTTTTGTTGTTAATCTTATGGTACATTTCATTCCACAATACTATATGCCAATGTATTAAATACAAAAGTGATTTTATTAATCCAGTTCCTTCATTTTGTAATTGTAGAAAAGACCATTCTAAAAAGAAGATATCTTTTGTTTACTAAGCATACGTATTGCTTAAGACAATGATAAAATAATTCTTAGAAAAGCATTTTTCAGCTTTGCAATACTTCTGTAATTATTTCATCCCGTTAGCTAAATTTTCTAGGGTATTTCTGCAATCAAGAACAGTGTTTTGCAACCCTGGAACAGAAATATATCCATATAAAAACAAAATTTTTAGTCTTTCGTCTCCGACGTAAATTTAAAATGGAACTTCAGTTTCATTGTTTGAATAGAAGAGTTATTCTTGCTTGATTGAATTTAAGACGTCAGTGAACTCTAAAGTATTAAAATGCGAATATTCGAACTGTCATAAAAGTTTGATTGTGTTGCTAACACTTCTTTCTTTTTTTTTTTTTTTTTTTGGAAACTTTCGAGAATTTTCTCCATAACGTCTTGGCATATTTTAATATTTTATTTCATATTCTCTTCCTCTAACTGTCATTTATGAAAGTTATTTAGATCTCTTTTTGAGATATATTTGAGTATAATTTTTATAATAGCAATTGTGTGTGTGTGTGAGAAAAATTTGCCTCAAAGCTGTATAACAGCTTTTTATATTTTCTAATGATCAAAATAAAATATGATGCGAAAGAGAAAATTTTAAAAGCCGTATTGAGAAAAAAAATTTTAAAAAAAAGATAGAAATATAAAAGGAGAACATATTGAGTTATTAATTAAAATGGTCACAAATTTGGAAAAAGCTATTATTGACTCTGGCTTAAACACAAGTGGTACTGTTTTGCAAAGAACTGTCAAACTTCTTGCCTTTGCCGATGATATAGATATCATTGGAAGATCAAAAAGCTCTGTTATCAATGCTTTTGTAGCGCCTGAGAGTGCGGCAAAGGAGATGAGAATCGTTTTGACGCAAACAAAACAAAGTTTTTGATTTCAGCTAACAGATCTTAGGATTTGTCTCCTTTGAAGATGTATAACTATACTTTTGAAACTGCAAAACAGTTCATTTACTTACTTAGGAGTTTTGATCTCCTGTAGCAACGATCTGAAAATTGAAATAAACAATAGAATTTGTTTGGCTAATAGAAGTTTTCCTCTTCTCAGAAACCAATTCAAGTCTAAGTTTATTTCTAGAAACACCAAGTCGCGAGCATATATAAAACTTTAATCAGGCCTATTGCTCTGTATGGAAGAGAATGTTGGACCCTTAATAAAGCAGAGGAAGAAAAGTTGCCCATTTTTGAAAGAAAAATCTTAAAGAAAATCTTTGGACCTATTCAAGAGAACAATGAGTGGAGAATTCTTTGCGATCATGGAATTTACAGGAAATATGGCGGGAGTGACATTGTGAAAACTATAAAAGCATCACGTATAAGGTGGCTGGACTATCTGTACAGATATGCCGATGCTTTTCCTACCAAAAAAGTAACTTGTTCAAAAATTGAAGGGACCAGACGTAGAGGACGACCACGTATACGATGGTTAGACGATGTTGAAAGGCACCTCAAAGTAATGGAATCAACCGATGGAAGGCCATCGTGACTGATAGGGTCATCGAGTCAGCCCTGACCTGCAAAAGGCTGTTGAGCTTTTGAAGAAGAAGAAGAATTAAAATTTTCGACATTTATATATATATATACACAGGGTGGGCCGAAACCCAAAGTCAAGCAAGCTCAGGGTGAAAAGGATGATCATATCTCAGTTTGCTATCACTTCATTAAATGCTGATTAACTTATTTTTTAAAAATGTGAAAAATTTAACCCTCCACACATCTCTTAATTAGGTACTGTGACCCCAAATTTCGCAATTTTAAAGGAATTTTTACACTAACGCCGTCTTATATAGCCGTGGTATGAATCAATCACAAGTTGGTCAAAACACTTTGCTGGTTTAGTTAAAATTAACGTAGTTTTTTTTAGACGGGGTTTTAGAAAATTATGTCACCTAACTTTGATTCTCATTAAAAAGGAAAATATTACATTCTAACATAGGCAAGTTATTTTAAGATATCCGACTGGTTGCGAGAACTTTTTTTTTTTTAAAAAAAAATGGAGATATGGGGATTTTTTTTTTATTTTTAGATTTTAGTTTAGTACATTTAAGAAAAATTTTAAGAAAAATATGCTAAAATTAGGAAAAGATTATTATTACTAATACGGGAAAAAATAGGTAAAAATTGACAAAAAATAGCATAAACGCGGCCCAATCTGTAACAAAGGTTTATGTACAAACTTTCAATTTTTTCATTCTAATGTGTTGCTATGTTGTTCATTTTTGAAATGACCTTCAGGATAAGAGATATTTTCTTTTTTACAAAAACTAGAGCACTTTATCTCAGTTATTATATGAAGTTGCTTAAAAAAAACAGTGATTATATTCACATAAGGGATTATAAATTTTGTAATAAAATAGTGATTGATAAATCTGAAGGTAAAACAATTCTACTATTATACAGAACTTACAGAAAAAATTTCAGTTAATTATTTTCAAAACTTTTTTAGCAATCGCTGCCCCGTTTGATTATTTTCAACCCCGTTGATTTATTTTTTTTTCTCACTTGCCAAATCAATTAAGAGATTAAAAGGAAAATAATTCTTAAAATTTTTTTTCTTCTTATTTCCGTACAAGGCGATTCTATTTTATTATTTCATTCTTTATATATGACTCCTAATTTGATATTTTATTTAAGAAATTTTTTACTGAATAAAAAAAATGTTTTTGCTAGACATTATACTTGCATTTTTGATAGCTAAAAATGCAAAAATTGTTGTCTATGCAAAAGATTTGGAAACAGCTAATTTTCGTACATATACTTAATAACAAAATAAAATTTTTATAAAGGTGTATTAACTTTTACAAATCACAAACAAAAAATATTTCTGTTATTATTATTAATTATTTCTAATTAATTTATTTAGTACATTAAATTGACTGATGAGAAATAATTTATTTTATGGTACATTAAAATTTTATGAAATATTAGTGAATATGGGATCTCTAAAAATTCAAGAGTTTGAAGCTCTGTTTTTAAAACTTCAGGTATCCAAATACCAAAAAATTGGCAATATTTTATGATTCTATTTTATAGACACTATCCTATTAGCTTCGTAAAAATTCGAAATTTTTTATTTTCCATTCCTTGGAACAAAAACTACAACTTTTTTTCGTAAAAGCAGATGCCATAAATTTTTACGAGACGTCAAACTTTAAAATGCGTTTTGCTCAAAAAAACAATGTGTGCTTTTTTTTTAATACTCAAACGGGAACAGCGATTGCTCAAAAAGTCTTAGAGTAATTAACTGAAATTTTTTATATATGTTCTGTGTAATAGTAGAAGTGTTTTTACCTTCAGATTTATCAATCACTGTTTTATTAAAAAATTTACAGTCCCTTATGTGAATATAATCACTGTTTTTTTAAGCAATTTCATATAATAACTGAGATAAAATGCTCTAGTTTTTGTAAAAATTAAAATAATCCTGAAGGTCATTTCAAAAATGAATAGCAAAGCAACACATCAAAATTAAAAATTAAAATATGTTCATAGACTTTTTGTACAGAGTGGGCCCCGTTTATGTAATTTTTTGTCAATTTTTACCCATTTTTTCCCCATTTTAGTAATAATATAATCTCTTTTTCTCTTTTTAATTTTAGCATTTTTTTCTTCAAATGTATTAAATAAAACTAAAAACCAGAAAAACATTTCCATACCTCCGTTTTTTTTTTTTTTAAAGTTGTCGCAAGAAGTCGGATACATTAACTAAAATACTACCCCGAAGATATTGCTGGTACATTTTTTTAGTCATGGAGAAGAAATAAAACTAGGAATACATTGTCAGTCAGAAAAATATCCGAATAACCCTCTAAATTTTCGGGGTTCTGACAGATATACAGGTCTCCCTCGGACGGGTATACAGGACGGGTGACAGATATACAGGTCTCCCTCGGACGGGTATACAAGACGGGTATACAGGACGGGTGACAGATATACAGGTCTCCACATGGTTAATTCACACTGTGCTATATCGAAACCCTGTTGTATAAGGCATTTTTATTTATTTTAATTAGCTTGTTATTTATTTATAAGCTTAATTATGTATGTCCATAATATAAATCAGGGCAATATGTACTGTGTTAAATCGAAATCAAGACTTGAGGTTTAAAATTTCAAGATAGCTGAAATTTCTTTCCAATAAAACATACAAATGAAAAAGTAAGTTAACTTCAAGTTTTTAATTAAAAACAAAAATATGAAATAGAAGAATTAAAAATACAACAAAATTATTATTGTAATAATAACTATTATGCTGACTGGGTGACGTAGTTGGTTTGCCGCTAACCTCGTACACCTAAGGTTGCGGGTTCGACCCCGGCTCAAGTCGGCGGATTTTCAGAAAATCGACAGCGGCCATGTCGTATAATTATATGGCATGTAAAAGATCCCTAGAGTACATGTTTAGTTTTGGGCGTTTCCAGCAAAATCCTAAGTACGGTTTCGCATCACCAGAGCTCAGGTGTCTCCCTCTGAGGAAAAATTTTGCTTCAAAATTACCTGCTGGGATTGGTATCCGCCTATTGGGTACCGCACTAAAAAGAGATACAACTCCCGAGGAATGACTAGGTCTGCAATGGTAAAACGCCAATTCCCAGTCTTATTAGAAATTTAAAAAAAAATACTATTATTATGAAATAAATAGAAGCGGCTTATTATAGGAACACATAAATTTTCATCATAAAAATTACAGCTAATTTATTTTTTCTCTCTCAAATTTAGTTAAAACTCTTCACTAGTTATTTCTCCATTATTCCGAAAGTTACCTCGCGTAGTTGCAATTACTTGTTTGTTTGATCTTGCAATTCTTTCAGTGAGTGAGTGAGTGAATATTAACGTCGCACTGTTCAGCTACACGAAGGCTTTTGCCAACAGACCTCGAAATTTTGAACCATGGTCAAGGGACGAGGATGACACGAGCTGGCACCCCCATCTCCTAACTACCACACCAACGGGAGGACGTTTGAACTCTCGACAGATTTAACGTGCATCGCTCTCCCACACGGTGGGTCTTTAGTGGCACTGGGCTCGAACTTATGACATGCCACCGTACAATCCAGATCTTTTCCCCAGTCACTACTGGCTTTTTTCAGACCTTAAGAGAATGCTACAGAGAAAGAGGTTTGGCTCAAATGAAGAAGTGATCGCCGAAGTTGAAGCCTATTTTGAGAGTAAAGACAAATCGTTCTACGAAAAAGGTATTAAGAAATTAAAAGAGGGCCTGGCCAAATGTATCATTCTTGAAGAGGAGCATCTTAATAAATAAAGCTTAATTTTGCCTAAAAGTTGTTGTTTTATTAGTCAGGTCCGGGACTTACTGAGTGATGTGTTATATTCAAATTGCAACATTAAAAACAAAACAAACCTATATTTATACTCGATTTACCAACATCAGTGAATGATATATAGAAATGCACTTCTGCTGCCTAAACTTAATTGTTCTCTTATTTGTGTGGTCTCTATCAATAGCGAACAAGCATACTTCGATAACTTAGGATGCAGTTCTTAATTATTTCCACGAACTTCAACAGTAAACAGTGACGCAATAAAAACAAAAGACAACCTAACAATAGGCGATGAAACGAAAGACAGGATGAGATGGTAGGACTTTTAAATGAGGAACTAATGTAATACCTCTTTAAATTTTAAGAATATCTTTATAAATATCAGAAAAAAGGATGCTTAAAAAAATCAAAATGTAGTGACTCTGATCTTAAGCACACCATGATAATATACTGCAAAGAAGTGTTTAATCATCTTTGTTGAATTCGTTTTAACTTCCATCATTATTTCGAAATGATTTGAGATCAAAGAGAGAACTTGCACTTATTTAAAGTTTTTATTTAGCTCTCTGTGCGGATTTCAGAAAACATAAAAACGGCTAGATATAATAATGATGTGTTTGCATGTTCTATAACATACTTTAATAAAAATGAAAAACTAACCGAAGCAGTTTGAAAAAAAAAATATTAAAATTTTACTGATAAAAATCCTTGCAATTTTGAATTTCTTTAAAATTTACTTTTAGTCACACACACATATTGAGTTCTTTCTCTCACATACAATCTCTTACTGAAATATCTTTCACAAAAAGCCGATTCTTAGATTTTAGTTTAAAAATCACCAAGATGAAATTATGTTATTTATGTCAGATTATACGGCTAAGGTAGAGTTGAATGGTAATGGTCCCGAATTCGAGGTCGGTGTGTCATAAGTTCGAGCCCTAGTGCTACTAGAGACCCTCCGTGCAAAGAGAGGCTAATGCACGTTGAAAATCTGTCATGAATCACAATCCTAACGTTGGTTTAGTGAGGAAGTTAGGAGAGTAGTATCCCTGTTCTAGTGTCAGGTCATCTTTGCCACTTAAGGTATCCGACGTTGCGACAACTTTTTTTAAAAAAAATTGGAAATATGTGGATTTTTTTGTTGTTTTTAGATTTTTTTAGCACATTTAAAGAAAAATATACTAAAATTAAGAAGAGAAAAATAAATTATTATAACTAAAATGGGAAAAAATTGACAAAAAATAACATAAACGCGGTCCATTCTGTACCAAAGGTTTATGAACAAATTTTCAATTCTGATGTGTTGCTATGTTATTCATTGTCGAAATGGCCTTTAGGATAAGAGATATTTTAATTTTTACAAAAACTAGAGCACTTTTATCTCAGTTACTATATGAAATTCCTTAAAAAAACAGTGATTAGATTCACACAAGGGACTGCAAATTTTGTAATAAAACAGTAATTGATAAATCTGAAGGTTAAAACTCTTCTACTATTATACAGAACTTACACAAAAAATTTCAGTTCATTATTTTCAAAACTTTTTTTAGCAATCGCTGGTCCCGTTTGATTATTTTCAAAAAATCACATTTCGAGTAAAACGCGTTTTAAAGTGTGACATCTTGCTTAAAGTAATGGTATCTGCTTTTACTAAAACACTTATAGTTTTTTTGTAGTGAACGGAAAATGATGAACTTGGTATTTTTATAAAGCTAATAAGATGACCTATAAAATAAAATCAAAAATCCCCCCCCCCATTTTTGGCGTAATTCACAATTTCAGGGTTGTCGGATACCTTAATCAAGGTTCAAAGTTACGTGGTTCGTCGCCAGTATCCTCTTGTTGCATTAGTGTGTGGCATTAATAAGCACTCGCTTACAATTTCTGTGTATTTTATATCAAATTTCTATTACAGAGTTATTCCTACTTAGCACCAGAGGCGTAGTTACCACCGTATCAATGATACGGGCCCCCAAGCTACAAGGGCCCCACATGTGTAACATTTTCACGTTTTCAAATTTTATTAATGCGACCATTTTTATGTATTTTCCAAAAAAATGGTCCCCCAAAGAATTTTGATAAAGCGCACACTCAATATTGGATACGCCAGTGCTTAGCCCCAAGGTTTTGGAGAGCTGTAGTAAAAAAAAAGAAGACAAATACAGCAAAAAAAGAACATATGAATGATTAGAGAAAAAATTCAAGTTTTATTTACATAGGTGTTCCACAAGCGAACCCTTGGTCACACAGCGTAAATCAATGTCATAGTCCAGTTTCTGCCACACTTACTCAACATGGAACAATTAACGTTATTGACATCACGGGTTATCCTTTCCTTGTTATACGTGTTGTCCGAAAATTTGGTCTTTTACATGATAGCCAAGTTTTCGTAACCTCTTTGCCGCATGATGTGCAGAACTGCATGAAAGCAGCATAACTCGTGCATAGGGATTGTAATATCGGACCAAAAGTTCAATACCGGTATTCGGTATTTCTTAGATCTTAATACTGGGATACCGGTTTGAAAAACGGTAGTAGAAATTTTAGAAAAAAAAAAGAAAGAAAACACAAGTGTTTCTTTGTTTTATTTGCCAGTTTTATTAGAGAGTGTAAATATCACAAAAAATAATTTTGTAACTTATAAATTATAACAGTATACAAAGAATCACAAAAAAGTAAGGGAACATTTTATTTATTTAAATCCCCAAAAAGTGTAAATATCACTATTAAATCTGTGGCACTGTTGCAAATTTTTGAAATGGGATCTTAAAAAACATAATGCATCAATTGAATTGTAAGATATGCAAATACATTGTGAATAACAATTGTATTTGCATAACAATTTGCTCACCAATTTAAAAAAAAATATCTAAATATTACGCACTTTCTTCACAACTACAACAGATACGAATATCAGACTACGAATCCTGCGAGCGTGCAGTACCACTCTGAGATGTAATAGAACAGTTTTGGTCCGTCTCCTTGGATGATTCACATATTTTATCACTTCTCTTAACTGTACGATGCAACTTTATATTGACAGTCTAATTAATTTCGCCCGTTAGGGAGACATAGAAACAAAAATCTATACTATTTTGCTATGTTGGCGATCCCTGAACATATAAGGGAGACAATATTAAAAATTTCTGGTAAATACTGAAAAACCGGTATTTAAAGTTGTGAATACCGGTATTACAAAATTGTACAAATGGCTCAAAATACCGGTATTCGATATTCCGTTATGGCAATCCCTACTTGTGCAGTCAGTAACGTTGATAGAACCATGTTAACTGGAGGGTGGCAGAAACTGGACAATTGCCTTCACATATAGAACACTAAAATATGTAAATAAAACTTGAATTGTTTCTGTATTCTTACATATTTTCATTTTTGATGTATTCAGCTTCGTTTTTGTACTACAGCTCTCCGAAACCTTAGAGGGAATTATTTTTTTAAAATTTCCAATGGAGCGGATTACAAGGCAACTGCAACCAAGATTAGAAACAGAGAATGTTGGCAAACAAGAAGAAACAAAAATAAAAATAAATAAAAAAAAAGATAAGAAACAAGTCTAAGTATAGTCTATAAATCACGCATTTTATGTCTGGCCTCCCAATATCTGCTCCACATGGATCCAGAGCTGATTGCACGGATCCATGTGGAGTCCGAATGGCATCCATTTCTTCTTTGGAGTTGTGCAGTTTACAAAGGGGACTCTGGGCAATGCCTATCATGTTTAGATGCTTGGACAGGCAGTCGTGACCAGTGGCGATAGATGGAATTAAATAACCCTGTATTTTTCGACCGAAATAGTATTTTTCCTTATGTAATTCATAATTAGGTAATAATTTAGTAGTTGTATTTTAAAGCCAGTTTGTTATCTAACTTATTAAATAAAATATATAGTTTCGATTGGTTTTTTTCATGTCTTTCGACACAAATTCAAAATTAATTTTATCTCAATTTATAGATTTAGGTTCAGTACAGTCTGATCAAAGACAATCGAACATCTGTCCTGTCCTTTTAATTCACCATAATGTTCAAGCTTCGTATAATTTAGGAACAAATTCAAGGACGACTTCCTCGAAATTATAGTTTCTCAGAGTAATTTATTTATAGTAAATATTGTCGAATTCAGGGTGTGTTTTGCTACAATCAAATAATCAACTGTCTTCTTATATCCGGTCCAGTATGAAACAATGGTAGAAATAGCATTCTAAATTATAGCTTTATTTTTTAATGACAATCGCGCTGCAATATTACTCACGAGTGACCTTGAATCTATTCTTTCGAGTAGTCGGTCAATCATCTTTGCATTTCGATACTGTATACTCGTTTCGCTTAGTGATTGCGGTAATTTTTTTTCCTTTTTGGCTCTCGAAATATTAGGTAACTCGTAGAAAGGTTATTAATTCAGTCTTTCGCTATTGGAATTCCTTTTTAAAAGGAAATAAACAATAAAAAATTTTATAAAAAAGTAAGATTTTTAGTTGAGTATTGTCTTGTCTCTCATGCTATCGTTTCAAACTCTGTGCAAAAAAAAAATAAAAAAATAGAGCATTTTTTTATTTAGAGGTGCTAGTTTGATATCATGGGGCACGCGCCAAATTGTTTACATTCGCCAAGATGTGCGATAACATTACAATATGGTTACCTTTTTATTTTCACTGTTTGGAGATGCGGTTGTCATGGGGATAATGTATATTAGAAATAATTTTGTATTGGTTTTTTCCCGTGGTAGCCCTATTAATTTCAGACGATTTTAATTCGATTTCTTTAGCAACTTAACCATTTTCTTTGCATTTGTTCTTCAAGATATTGTTTCAGTCTTCTGTTTTATGCTATTTAATATTCGTAAGTTTTAATCCTTTTTTATATATTTTTTATAAATATTCATACATATTATGTTATTTATTTATATTTTTATTATTTATTTCTAATAAATAATATTTATAATTATTTTTATGTTATTTATTTTTATTATTATATTATTTATTTATAATTATTATTCATTATTTTTCGTGAGTATTATGTATAGTTTTTATTTCTTTCAATACGATGATTATTCTTTTTTATAATTACTATTAAATTATATATATGATTATTATATATATTTAATTATTATTATTAAATCATACTATATGACTATATTATACATAATTACTATCAAAGTTTTTTTTAGATTATTGTTATATACTGCATAATATCATTATTAGTACATGTAACTTTTTATATATTGATATTCATTATTTATTGATTGATCTTGGTTATTCTCAATCTCCTCTCATATTTTTCATTTGAAATATATTTCAATGTATTTCAAAATAATTCTTTAAAATTATCTTCCTGGCGATTTTTTTACCGCGAGGCCGCCATCTTGAATTCCATTCCAGCGACAACAAGCGCTGCTTGGCGCAGTAAAAGAATCACGCCAAGCAGAGCGCCTACCCCATGATATTAAACTAGTTCCTATTTAGGAATTAAAAATACAATAAGAAATTAAATTGTAAGACTATTATTGTAAGTATTATAAAATCTTATTGCTTATTTATTTTACATTGTCAAAATTCGGCCTTACACGTATCCATCGGCTAATGAACTAATTAAGGCTGCATTAATTTAAATAAACAACAAAAAATAAATCTGAATTTAATTAGATTTCCTTAAAGTTAGATTATCTTCATTATATATCTTCATTCTATATATTACATAAATGCCGTCCGTATCTTTAGGATCTGTATATGTTGCTTCAAATGCCACCTGTCTGAAGGTATCAAATTGATGCCTACGAAATTCATCGTGGCAAGGATCTTATTCTACGTATGTCGTTAGCCGCATCTCTAAGCACCATATAGCGACAGTAGGATTTGTCTTTGCAGACACGGCAAGTCCTCAAATGTTAGAGCCATTTCATGGTGGAACCATCTAGTGGCGACCCTCGCTACCAAATCTGGTCGTGAGATGCGAAATATTACCGTGTTTTAATTTTGCCGAGAGTACCAGAGCCAAATTGATACTCAAGGGATATTTTACATGCCCCATAATCATATGACACTCGTGCCTACGACTTTCGCATCCTTAAAATCAATCGATTCCAGCCGGGATCGAGCCCGCAACTTTTGGTTTACTAAGCGAGCATGCAAACTCTAAGGCACCAAGCTGACTTGCAAATATTTGTAATTGATTGTTTCTCTATTCTTTTCATTTTGAATTATAAATCAATCAATAAAAGTTTAATTAAAGAATGAATGGTTATGTTTCGAATTTTCGACAGTTAATATGGAAAAGATATTAAATCTTTTTTCCTCAAAACATGTTTTTGGAAGATTTTCAAAAATGCACACGTTTAGGAACTTGAATTAATCCTTTCTCGACAAAGGGAAACATCTTCCCTTATTTTGAAATTGGAGATCGTCGTTTTTTCATTCTAAGCTTATCTATACTTTTTATACTGAGTATCATAATAGAACGTTTTCTGGATGCAATTATGTAAACGGGAACATTTAGGGAAAATGAAATGTACAATCGATTTTCACCAATAATAAAAAATTCACGGGGAATATTCTATATTACTTATTGCAGTTTATTGTCGCTTATTAATATATTACTGTGTTTTCACACCTGTTTATGTTATTCGGTAAGAACAATTGTGTGTAATAATTAAGTATAATGACTCATATCCAAAAGAAAATTACGTATTTGGGTTCATTGATGGATCGTCGAACACGATTTGAAGACGAAGGAGCTGGCATTGATTATACTTTCCTTCCGTATAATCACACAAAGCATTTGAAGGTCGGTGCAGGAAAAATAGCATCGAATTACACTTGAGAACTCCTTGCAAAACAAAGAGTCCTAAATGAGTACATATACTTCAGTGGAAAAGAAAGAGGTAAAGGGCTTATAATCTTCAGTGACAGTAAAGCTGCTCTCCAAAAAATTCATAAAGGTTACTCAGGGCTAATTACTAGTATCACTATACACTTCGTCAGCTTCTCAGTTTGAAAAAACAGTGCATCATGCGATGAATCTCAGCGCATGTTACTATTGATGAAAATTAAGTGGCTGATATCCGACTAAGGAAGCAAGGCAACTTAACAGTAACACCAACACTACGACGCCCGTCACCCTAAGCGATATACACTCAGTAGCAAAATCAACACTTTAACGATAGAAAAATCCAGATGAAACACAAAAATCCTGAAGTTAATACAAATTGAAGTCTGGCTAGCACAATAACAAGGCTTAGAACAGAACACTTCAGGGGCATGCAAATTCAGTAGAACAGCACAAGAAAGTACTCTTTATGCAAACACTGCCTCGACTCGGAGCTTAACACAGAACGCCTTTTCTCCTGTTCTGCCATTCTGGCAAAATTGCAGCACATTAGCAACAACCCCCGTGAGGACTTATACGAAAATAATTGCATCCAGATTGCTGATGCCATTGATAGTACCTTCGGTCCTATTTAATTGTTGTCCATGACAAGACACCAACCAATCAATTATATTCGAACGAATAAAAACAGATGCGAGATAAAACTACACATTGATCCAAAAACTCTACACATTGATCCAAAAACTACACATTGATCCAAAAAACTACACATTGATTTAAAAAAACTACACATTGATCCAAAAAAAAACTACACATGTATTTTTCTTATAGTTTTTATTTATTTTGTATCCACAAGCAAACTAAAATAAACATTTACATACTAATATTTACTCTTAGTAACTTTAAGGTCCTGTGAAGGTTATTCAATGCATCATCTGCAAAAATGAATAAATAATAACAAGGTGTGTGAACACATGATATTTAATAAATCAAATTTATTCAATACTGCGTGTTTCTTTCATGAAGTAGAGAACCGATACAAAAGAGATTTTAAAAAATTGACCCCCAAGAGGGGTTAAGGGGGTGTTATGGATAAAAGATAGTCTCCTTTGTGAGCTATTAGATCTACAGACTTGAAATTTAGCACATATGTTCCTTTCATGGAATAGAGATCCTCTGAGAAAAGGTTTTGAGAAAATAGACCCTCGAGGGTTTAAAGTGGCTTTATTGACAAATATGTCTGTTTTTGAGATATTAGACCCACAGACTTTGAAATTTAGCATGCATGTTCCTTTATGGAGTAGAGTACGGCTACAAAAGGGTTTTGCGAAGATCGACACCCAAGGGAGTTTCCCGAGGGCGATTTATATTTAAAATAAATTCCCTATTATGAATTACTAAACCCCTACGACAGGGATGGCAAACCTTTTTGAAACGTGGGTCAAATTTTGTTCATATTTTTTTAAGTACTAGCTCGTGGGTCACTAATTGCACAAGACTGAGTATTTTTAAAGCTAAACATTTTTAAAATTCAAATGGCTTAACGGGTACAAAGAAGGGTGGTTTGACGATTGAAAAATTTTAGTGGAGCTAAAAATTCTTAATTGCTTGGTGCAATTGGCAATAAGTGTTTGAATGAACAAGGAGTAACGAAAATTACATACAATGTATATTATGAAACATTATTTATTAGTATATATATATGTATAACAAAATAGATTATAAAGTATTCAATGAGAAATCTGCCGCTGTTTATTTTCAAATAGTTTTTTTTAATATTATGTTCATATTTCGTATGCATTAGTTTAACGCATTTCGCAGTTAATTTTCTGTCAAGTCTATTTCTATTAGAAGATTTTACAAAGTTCATTGAAGAAAACAATTTTTCAAACAAATATGTGGACCCAAACATCGTTAAAAAGATTATTAACTAGTTTTTTCTTTGATATAAAGCTGTTTGGTATAGAGAATCCCATATGTTTAATATAATATTTCAATTTTTACTGTAGTATCAATATTATCTACACTACTTTTACATATTTTTCCTTCTACTTCAGAAAATAAGTCTTCAAATTTTGTTTTCCACACTACGCTGCTTCAAAACTCAACTAATTCCATGTCTAAATTATCAATACCTAGTCACATAAATTTGGTTAATTCCATTGTTTCAAATTCAGTTTTGTATGGATATAAAATAAAGTGAAATGTATTTTCCAAACTTTTAAATTGATTGAATCTATCCTCAAAAGCTTGTTTTATTTCCTGCACTATCATTAAATATTTTTAATTGCATTTTCTTGAATGTCAACAAAGTTTTCAAAAATTATTGTGCTTTGAAAAGATTTTTGTAATTCATGAAAATATTTAATGATTTTTGTTTCCAAATCCTTAGTAACGATGTCAAATTTCGTCATAAATATTTTAATATTTTCAGACATCGTTAAAACAATTAGTCTATGCCTTTGAAGTTTTTTTATTCAGTTCATTAAAATACTGAGTGATGTCGCATAAAAACATTAAATCATTTAACCAATGTATATTGGATAATTCATCGAAACTATTGTGTTTTTCAATTAAAAAGAGCTTAATTTCTTCTAATAACGTTACAAAGCGATTAAGGACTTGACCGAAAGCAAGCCATCTCAGGTTATTTTATGTCAAATTCCTTGAATATTGGTATAAAATTTCCTCTAAGAATTGCGTTTATAAAATTGATTATTTTTGTTACAACTGGCATTACACTGGGAAATGTTTTTAAACCATGCTTTGCTCATAAAACTTGCTGGTGTATTTTTTTTTATTGAAAACAATTATAAAATCCCCGTGCACCACAAAGTATCACAGAGATATATATTAATCACACATTAGAAAGGAATGAAGGGAAAAAATCAATTCTTTGAGGTTAAGAAGGATTACAAATATTTGCATAATACTATGCTGGTGTATTATGTAATGGAATTCAAGCAGATAATGTGAAATATTTTGCTTAAGATACTGAATAAATCCAATGTTTTTCCCTATCATATTAGGTGCACCGTTTGTTGTTACAGAAACTATTTTTTGAAGGTCAATATCCATTTCTCTTTAAATGCAATATCAAATTCTTTAAAAATATCAAGACCGGTACACTTCCCCTTAAACGTTATTAGTTTTATTAACTCTTATTTCATTATATTTCCATACTTATACCGAGCAAAAACTGCTAATTTTGCATAACCATTTTTTTATTGAGAACATTTATAAACCCCGTGCACCACGCAATGTATCACACGGGAGCTTACAACACAAAGAAGGAAAGATTACAACACAAACATCCATGCCTTCTCCGGGATTTGAACCCAGGCCCCTACGGCACCGCAATCAGCGTTGCTAACCACTCTACTGGATGAGCAGCTTCATAACTATTTAACATAATTACTCTCATCTAAAGCAATTGAATACATTTCTACATAATTTAAGTCGTTATGTGTATTTTTCTAAGGTAATATTTTTTACTAATTCTATTACTCGATTTTTAATTATATTGCGAGTTATAGGTAACTCATTTATACGCTTTATAATCAAGTCTTTTTCTTTAAAATCAGCAGGCAATGTAGGGCTACATTCTAAAAACGCTTTTTTTTACAAATTCTCTTTCTGAAAGAAGTTTCTCATGGTGAGCGATGCAATGGGCAACTTGGGAACTAGCAGCTGTAATGTTATTTTTTGGTAACCAAAAATTTTTTAAAACACTGCTTTGAGAAAAATTCTTTTTTCTTTTGTAAAAAATACGTTGTTTTTTCTTCATCTGTTGACGTTCCGAGACTAGGTTTCAAAATGTCTTTTTGCGTTATAATGTACGTGAAGTCACTTTTCACTACAAATTACACATAAAACCCTTTTATTCCTTACAATTACACCATATTTATCAAACCATTCTGCTTGATATAGCCTGGAATTTGTGTGGCTTGTTTTTAATTTTTTAATCACCGACTTAGTACAGGCTACGATTAAAACTATTTATATTTAAAATACAATAATTTGAGAAGAAATTTTGTATTAACATACCTAATATACATGCACATAAATACACATTACTTTTAAATACGTTCGAAATGGATACCTCTAAGTTCAACACTGGTACTAAATCGTACAAGAGCGCCTTAAATTGCTAGTATCAAGAATAACAGACATGCGCATGGCACCTATTGGCGCCAAAACAGAGAGGGGACGTTCAAGTGCTAAGGAAGTTTCTTTCTACAAACATAGTTGAACATAACCTTAGAAAAATGCATTTTATCCGAAGAAAATGCATTACAATATGGCTATTTGCTTTGGTTTGTCGATTTTTTTCAACAAACAAAATGTGGCCAGTGAAATTATACACTTTATTTAGTATTTTGTAAACGCCTTTGCTTTATTTCAAATACTGCATACTTCCATACACGTTTGTTGTCATTTGTGTAACTTTGGAACTGTAATGATCCAACTGAAGGTTATAGACAGCATTTAAATTGCTTTGTGTCAATGCAGTGCTTGAAAAAATACAAATGGAATATAAATAGACTACACAAATTAGAAAACCTAAATAAATCTGCGTAAACAAAAAAGTGATTGCCTAGCAATCGTGGGTCAATTAAAAGCTTGCGTGGGTCAGTATCTGTCCTACGGGTCCCAGTTTCGCCATCACTGCCCTATGACTTTTAAATTTTTAAAACATGTTGTTTTTGCTCAGCAGAGAATTTAAGAAGGGGGGTTTTGGTAATCGGCCCATAAGAGGATTACGAGGGCGTTATAGGTTTAAAAAAAATCTCTGTTTTCAACTATTAAACCCCTACAGACTTAAAATTTTGAAAATATGATTTTTTGTTGAGCAGAGATACGCTAAGAACCTTTTTTCCCCCACTTTATTTGCAATTCGCTTAAAATTAACTCATTAAAAATGTCTTTATCCTTCATTCTCTATTGCAGTTACTTCCAAAGTGGTATATATCGGCTCCCAGAGGCCTATGACGACCTGCAACGGATCCATGGCAGCGAAAAAATAATTTGGGACTTCATGAGGTTTAATGGGGATCTACGATAGTACCTCTCATTAAACCAGATCGTGAATATAATTTTAAAAGAAAATTTAATCAAATGGAAACCAGATTTTACCTATTTAACAGATCTATTTACTAAATTTAATGAGTTTAATTTGAAGTTGCAAGGGGATGGCATAAATTTTATTAAATTAAGGACAATTATTTCAACGTTTTTTGACAGAGTTAATCTAAAGAAGTATAATATTGGACGTCGCGAACTTTCCCAGTTTCTCAAATGGCCACAGACAATCTGCCAGGAAAATGACGTTTTAATCTATGTTCACCATTTAAATGAACTTTATTAAGATTTTGAAAATAGTTTTGTGAAAGCTTTTACCATATTGTAATACCAATGTAGGCAATAAATTCATATGGTCACATTCAAAATAAGAACAAATGTTACATTACAAGAGGAACTGAACGGAATAGGCGCTATTAAGATCTTAAAGTAAAGTTTAGATATGGATGCAGCAATTTTGGATTTAAGGTATCCGAACACGTTCGGAGTACTTTTTAACAAAATAGCATACTAAAACATTATAAATGCTCTTTTAGGACTCAATACCAATAAATATTACTATATTTAACTATCAAAATTTAAAATAAATTACCTGAATTTTACAAAAATCACAATTATAAGTGAAATTTTAGCAATATTTTTGAAACACTTCAAAGCAGTTAGAGAAAAAAGTAATAAACATATATTAGTAAAAGTATTACTAAAAAAAATTAGATGCATTTATCTAGAAATTGTACTAAAATTTTAATTTTTTATTAAAATTTGAAAATTTTAGAGCTGATTGAGTAAACATTATAAGAAATGTTACATTTTTTATGAAACCATTATTTAAATAACAAGCCATAACTCAAAAAGTATTCATACAATAAGAAATATTTTAGTGCATTCTCTAGAAAATAACATAAATATCAGGTTCAAAAAGTTTTATAGAAATAAATTTCTAAAAATTTGAGTTATCAGACTCGCCTGATAGATTTTGAGCAATTTAAATGCCCACTTCTGGTAGATCAAAAACCCACTTCCGGTTTTTCTAACTTAATAAATTTGATTGTAACGTGGCCTCTAGGAGCGTAGAAACAAAACAAAGTATGTTTCGTAAAGTCAAAAGATAGCTCTATTCATTAAAATAAAAAACAAAAATATCTGTCTTGACTGAATTTGGTCATTTTCAACGTGTTCGGATACCTTAAAAGATATACCTGTTATTTATTCTGAATTATAGATGATTGTGAGAAAGTTTTTATAATTATACTTTTCCTAATGAGAAATAGTTTCAGCGTGGTTGCCAATCTCCAATATATATATGTTCAATGTAACATGTTCAACCCCACTTATATATAAAAAATTTTATATTTAACTCTATTATTTTAATTTTTCATATTTCCTTTTAAATTCTGTTGTCTGGTTGTCTTGCAATTTCAATTCTTCTCAGTTTTAATCATGTTTATTCATCTCTCTCTTGTAGAGAAATTTTGATTATATATATATATATATATTATATATATATTATATATTATATATAATATATATATATATATATATATATATATATATATAAGACCGTACACACTATTAACCGAGGAGAATTAAGTTTAAACCTGACAAGATGCCAAATGTGGAATATTTGTTATTTGAGCCTTCGATCAATCCCTACCATTAAAATCATTTGCTTGTGGGTCAGTTATTTTATGCATTCATTAAATTTTAATTTAAATAATTAACATGTGTTTCTTAAGTTTTAAACACTATACTTCACTACAGCTATAAATTTAAGTCTTTTAAAGTAAGTAGCTCTATAACAGCTGTCAAAAAGGCATTTAAGTTGATGAATTTGCAAAAATTCAATATTAGATAAGCAGGGGTTTACCGAAAACCCGAAAAATAGGGCAAGGGGTCTGTGAGACAAAGGTTGGGAACCTCTGTTGTATTGTTTTATTTTTCAATTCACTCGTGCAAGAACGAGTATACAAGCTAGTATATATATATATATATATATATATATATATAATATATAATATATGCATGCATGTATGATATAATAAATATTCTCTATATGGCAAGTTTTTCTAGTTCATCCAGTTTCAACATAAGGGATTTGAAACCTTTCGTGATATCCACCTATTAACATTTAAATTCTTTTTTCTTCCTCGTGTAAGAGGTTAATTTGCTTCTTGATGACTTACATCAGTGCTCAGTTACGTTTATCCAAACTTCATAAAATTGCTTGCCGCAGAGAGAAATTTCAATTGCAGAATCATCAGACGTAACAGCCGCATATAATTGATCTAGATGCCACAATTTTTTTTCTTCAGAAATCACGCTGTTTCGGGTTTATCGCAGTTTAGATGTCCCACTGAGAGATATTAGTGTCGCTGAACTTGAGGAGTTTCTTAGAACCGCAGTAAAATTAAGTAATGCAAAGGTTAAATGAGATATTTATTTGAGGGTTGTTCGTGCAATTTCAAATCTAGAGAAGGAAATGCGTAAAATATAATATCTTTACAATTTATATGGAAAATAATTTCTGCAAAGGAAGGATAAACTCGTGAAGATTGCGAGAAGATTTTCTCAGAAAGGTGTTAGTACAACAACAGTTAATGTCAACATTTTAAAGTATTCCACAAATTTTTGATTTTTGGTCCACATTTTTTTTCTCGGCAGGCATCAAATTTGGAGGAATTAACGTCACTTTTTAAAACAACACGTTTCACTCTTGAAAATTATATCGAATTGAAATTAAAATAAAAGGCGTATTTTCGATTTTGTCATAATTAGAATGTGCACATCAATCCAACTATAAAATCATCCAACCATACAGTATTATTTAAGGTATCCGACTAATCTAAAGTTGTGAAT
>BMAO01004274.1:0-37628 GCA_019973975.1 Trichonephila clavata | reverse complement strand
AATTTTCTGGCTTCTTCAACTGGAGGGTAAAATTGATTTTGAGCTAAGGGAGGTGTATATGGTAAAACTGCCAAAGAACAAATATGCAGGAGGGAATTTTGTGACTGAGTGAGGTGTTAAATTATATTCATTATTTACTTGTTCTAAAAGTTTAGTCCATGGAATTTTGGTAGGAGAAGAATTTACTTTACATCTTAATTTAGTTACAATAGACTGATTAGCACGTTCACATTTTCCATTTGTCTGAGGATGATGAGAAGTAGTTAATAAATGTTTCACACTATAATTTCTTAGAAAGCGTTTAAATCTAGATGAGGTAAAAGCACCATTTCTATCAGTTAACAATTTACTGGGTATTTGAATTTGGAAAAGTTGTTTCAAACAATTTGTATAGGTTTCTGTTGTTTCACTTTTGGAAGGAAAAAGCCCAAACATAGCGAGTTGCATGATCTATTATTAAGTGGAGAAATTTTTTAGTAGAATTATAATAATTAAATCCACCAACAGTATCAACAGAGATACACTCAAAAGGTTGATCTGTGGAGGTACAGCCTGTAAAAGGCCAAATCTTTTTTGCCTTTTTTTCTTATTTAATTGACATACATCACAATGTTTAACAAATTTTGAAATATCTAAATTAATATGAGGCAGTAGTATTGAGGAGTAATTAAATTTATCATTTTTTGAGTACCTGGGTGTCCAAATTGTTCATGAGCATTTTTGCAAAATTTTTCTTCTTAATGAAAAAGGTACAACAATTTTAAACAGATTTTTCTTTTTAAGGACAATGACATCATCAACTTTCTTATATTTAGGACCATTTACATTGTCTAAATTTTGAAATGTTTTTTATCTCATCTAATTCAAGTAAATGTACAGAGTGCTGGATATATTGAGCAATAGGATGTCTCGACAACATGTCAGCTTCAACATTATTAGTCCCTTTTAAATATTTTACTTCATAATCAAACATGCTTAATTTTAAAGACCAACGAAATAACCTACCCCTTAAATTTTTCACATTTTTAAGCCAAACAAGAGCAGCATGATCAGTGTGGATTATGAACTTTTTACCATGTAAATAATAATAAAACTTATCAAGAGCATCTACTATGGCCAAACATTCCAATTCTGTGATACAATAATTTTTTTCATAGTCACGTAAAGTTCTAGAATGATAAGATATTGGGTGAAGAGTACCAGAATTATATATCTGGCTGTTTTAAAACTGCACCAATTGCACTTTGAGAAGCATCACAGAACACATGAAGAGGTAAATTAGGATCATATAATTGTAATACAGGTTTAGTTGCTAATTTATTTTTTAACAATTCAAAGGCTGTTTGACATTTAGCAGTCCAATTCCATTGTTTATCTTTCTTTAAGAGTTGATTTAAAGGTTCTCTAATTTTAGCATATGAATCAATGAATTTGTTGTAAACATTTACAGAACCAAGAAAACTTTGAAGTTGTTTTACATTTTTAGGGGGGCTGTAATTTTTTAATAGTTTCAATATTTTGATTATCTGGTGTAATGCAACCTTCTTTAAGTTCATGGCAAAAAAAAATGTATTTTATTTTTTGCAAAAACACATTTTGAAAATTATAGTTTAATGTTTTCCTCCTCACAAATTGTGAATACTTTTCTTAAATGAGCATAGTGCTCCTCTAAGAATTTGAAAAAATAACTATATCATCAAAATAGTGACAAGCAAAATTTGAACATTTATGTTTAGTTAGAATTTTACGAATAATGCGATTAAAAATTGCAGGGGCATTTCGAAAACCAAAAGGGAGAACTTGAAATTCATATAAACCTTCAGTTGTGTGATAAAAGCTAATTTTTCTTTATCTTTATCGTGAAGAGGAATGTGCCAGTAACCACTTGCAAGGTCAAGAGTAGAAAAAATTTTAGCATTATTTAATTTATCTAGTAGGGAGTCTATTCGAGGTAAGGGTTCTGCATCTGTTTTACAAATTGCAGTCAGTTTTCTGTAGTCAATGCATAGTCTTGTTTTTTGTTTTTTCATCTCTTTTATAAGCCAAAGTAACAGGGGAAGAATAACAACTAGTTGATTCCTTAATTAAACCTGCAGCTAGTAAATTTTGAATTTGTTTATTAATCTCAGCTTCTGAAGTAGCTGATGTTCTGTATGCTCTCTGAGAAATTGGGAGATCTGATGTTAAATTAATTCTAGGGGGTTCCATTCTTATTTTACCTACATCATATTTATTTTTTGAAAAAACATGGGAGTATTCTGAAATAAGTTGCACCAGGTTAGGAGATAGTTCTTTGACAATCAGAGGTGAAAAAATTTCCTCTGAGGTACTGACTAAATCTTCCTGATTAGGTTTAGGTTTGTTTACATTTTCCTGTATGTGTAAAGACATTTGTTTGTTGATTTTGCTAGAGTTATTTACAATAATTTGTCCATTTTGTAACAATTGGTTATGTTCACAATCAATCATAAATTTATATTGGCTACACTCTGGTAGTCCTAGGATAATATAAGGTAAACTACTATTAATAATATGCAGATTTATATTTCGTTCAATTTGTCCTATTCTTAGGAAAGTTTTGCATAGTTGATTTAATTGAAAATTGCCATGGGCTTGATTAATATATATAGGCCTAGTTCTTTGTTTTGTTAGTTTAAGTTTATTTACAATATCTGCAGAAATTAAAGATAAGGTGGATCCAGTGTCAATAACAATATTTACATTATTTTTTACTGTAAAAGGTAAATTGTTCAAGTTAGCTAGGCTTGGCAATGGTGAGACGTGTCCGGATACTTTTAATTGTAAATATGCTAGGCCAGGGCCTCAGTAGAAGGTTGTTGTCTCTGGTTTGGGATTTGTTGATTACTAACAGGGTTCCCGAGCTCTGAGAAGCAGTGTTAGTAGCCAACGATGAGTCACAATTATATGGGGTTTGTCTTAATTCGGTTTGATTAAATGGACATTGCTGCTTCCAATGGTAAGCATTGAGAATGCTTTGTCGAGTACAAAAACTACATGGTGTTGGTGGCATTTCCATTTTGAAAATGTGTGTGGTGGTTGGGTCTAAATCCTCGATTGACAAAATTGTGAGCCTGATGATTTGGGAGATGTTGGGGACGTATTCTGTTAAAATTTTGAAAATTTGGTCTAAAAGAGTTATTTGGAGGTCTGCAAGCATTTTATGTTGGTCTATAACTATTTGGTTCTGGTTTAGTTGCTTGTATTTTCATTAGGCGGGTAGCTACCTTGAGCCATTCTGTAGGTGAGGTGGGAGGGTTAATGGTCATTAATTGTTTAATATTGGTGGGCATTCCATCAGTCAGTCCTTCCAAAATGAGTTGGGGAGATAGACCTAATTGTCTACCACAATTTAGTTTCAGGTGAAAATATTCATCTAAATTATTTCTTAGCTGGTGTTGAGAAAAATCTGACAAATTTACTATGTTCGGTTTTAAGAAATTTTCAATAAGGATATTGCACAGATCATCAAAATTAGAAATATTAAGGCAAGAATTAACATAATGGGTTAGAGCAGAACCTTTAAGGTATTTAGAGATATTAAGCATTTTCCAATCATTGTCTTTATTACTAATTTTGCAGGCATTATTAAAATACTCTAACCATGCTTCTATTCTCATTCCATTTTCGGGGTCAAATGCAATTAAAAAGGGTTCACTGGGAATTTTTTTGATTTGTATTACTATTTACAGCTAAATTGGGTTGATTATTAGTTTCCATTTTAAAGCCCGATCTGAGAATCATATAAACTTAAAATTTTAGATAATTCTTAAAAATTTTGAAGAACAAAACAAAAATATAAAATTAAAAATCAACACAAATCAAAAATTTGCAGTTACTAATAATCAATGTTCAAAATCAAATATGAAAAAAATTTCAACACAAATCAAAATTTTGCAATTACTAATATTAGTCATAATCAATATTCAAATATCAAACATGAAAAAAAAACTTGAATTTCTTACTTAAATAAATATTTTTTTATCAAACTTAAAAACAAGCATTGCAATGCTATTAAAAATATGCCAAATAAATAATACTTAAAATAAATTTAAAGTGAAATAAAACAACAGAAAATATGCATTATTAATTATCTTAAAATTTGAAAAAGAAACAGATCAATGATGGCCATTTATTATTTTTTGTACACAAAACTTGAGATTTTGGCGCTGTGAAGAATTTGAGGAATGGAACACTCTCACGAAGCTGAAACACAGAAGTAACGGGCTTTTCCCGTACTTGTTATCAGGTGAAAAGGGGAATACCCTTTGGAGGCTTCAATTCGCTCACTTTCGCATTTCCTTAGTAGAATTTTCACTTTTAGGATTTTACTTGACGATATTTCCCGCGTTCCCAGCAGGTTATTGGATCCTGCCGGCTTTTGTAATAGGCGTGGCCGTTGAAAGGTATTCTTTAAATGATTATTTGTAATACGTTGATATTCTTGGAATGGATTCTTTATATGAGATTGATAAGGCAGTAAGGTGATTGAAGAAACTTGTTTATTCTTGAACACATATAAGTAAGACAAGGACGACACATAGATGTACGTAATCACAAAAAGACACACACAATACATAAACACTAGATGCGGCAGACTACATGATGACAAAAAGCTAAGCGAAAGAGCGCGCGTAACTAACTAAAATTAGAATTTACGGGTCTACAGCGCGTAGCGCTTTTACCCAGTGTGAGAAGAATAGAAAATCCATGAAAGAAAAATAAAAAATCAAGTAACCCCCGGCGTGGGGGCAGAGGAATTGGCTCCGAGGTGGCCGCGCAGGGCGGACGAACCGGGGAGAAATCGGGAGGAAGCGCAAGGAAGGAAAACGATCACCTAACAAAAAAAGAGGAGGCAACCAATATGAGCGGGCGGCAGTGACAGGAAGTCTAAGAGTCCGTTTCGGCGCATTAGAACATTTGGTGTTGTAGATGTATAAAATTAGTGTTTTTTGTAGTATCTATGGAGGTTTAAGAGGCAAGGCACACTTTGTAGTGGCATAAGCATACTTTAATTTAGGATGTGGATACGTAAATAATGTTTGTGCTTTTATTATGGGGTTATCGTGATTTTCAATGGTTCTAAAAAACATTCCTGGCTAACTTAGTGATGAAACTAGATATCGGCTCCATGTGTAAATCGTAGTAGAGCGCGCGTAACCATGTGTTCAGAGCTTTTATAGCGGCGGTGAAGGTCGTACGACTCTTTTATAACAGGAGTCGTGATTGGCTGCAAATGAGCGGGAGCAATTAGATTAAGATTAAGATTACACGGTCGTACAATTAGATTAAGATTATAACAGTCAGAGGCGAAAGAACTAGAAAATAATTTCACGGGGTACAGTTAAGGAGAATTAGAAAAAGTCATTACATATATATATATATATATATATAGATATATATATAGTATATATTCATACACAACGTTATGAAATACCCAGCGAAGCGGGCGAGTAAATGCCAGTTTTCGCATAAAAGGGATTTATTTTGTTATCTTTACCCACCAATGTATTTGGTCAAATTTCTTAGAAATAACAAAATGTAGATTTCTGTGATTTAATGACACAGCCTATTTTTAATTTAAGTATTAGTTTTTAAGAAGTGTCATGAAAGATAATTTTACATCTCAAGAACGCTTATTCAGTAATTATGATACAGTAGAACGTCGTTTATCCGAACGTTTATTATCCGGAGTGTCAAATATCCGAACCAAAGTCAGAATACGTTTTCGAACAGAGAAATGTTCAACAGTTGTTTCCTGAGAGGCCAAAAGCGACGGGAAGATCCAAGGTAAAGGACATTTGGGGGATTTCAGCTGTGTGTGATTTGGTAAACATCTGCTCGGAATATTAGGTCAGTTTGTTTCCAAGTGAGGGGTGTATACGTGCTCTTTTGTTGAGTTTTGTTGATGTAGAAATCTGGAGAGTATGCGATGCAGAAGACTGTGGATTTCAAATGCCAATTGTTGATGAGATTGTGACTTCCGTGCAAGAAGAATCCGACCCTGTCGACGATGAAACGGATAAAGACGAGGAAAACAACAACGGAAGTAGCAATTGCTGACGCGTTTTTCTGCTCTATAGACAGCTACGTAGTGGTACGAATAACAATCAGAGTGCTGTCCTACTCAACTGCTGCTGCTGAAGAGAATCAGATACTTTGCATTGAAAAAAGGAAGGTGTAAAATGGTACAGCGAACAATAAGTGATTATTTTCAACAATCAAGATAAAATTGCGACATTTTGCACCTATTTTGCTTTTTCTTCAAGCACGTTTCCCGCATGTCATGACTTTCATTATTTGTATAGTGTCCAGTATCATATACTGCATGGATCGCATTCAGTTTTCGGTTATCCGAACAATCGCGTATCTTAACGGTGTGCGGTCCCAATTGATTCGGATAAACGACGTTCTACTACAGAATGCAAATCTTCTATTATTGCAAGAGCTGACAATTGTGTTTTTAATTTTTATTCGATTGAATGATCTACTTTTTTTAATAAACCTTTTAATTAAACTACTTGATTCTCCTTAACTTAAGCCTAACCTTCAGAAATACGTTATTTTTTAAAGGCTCAATTAGGTTTATCGGTGTGTAATGACTTTCAAAAAAATTACTTTTATAAATAACTCATTTTTAAAATTTTCAAAAGATAGAAATAGTTTGTTGTATTACTGTGACAATTGGATAACCGATCTAGACTTAAAAATTAGCCTTATTAAAAACAATGTACAAATACCTTTTAATTCCCTTCAACATTCTCCCCTTTCTTATCAATACATAACTGTATACGAATTTCCCACCGTTCGAAGCAACGTTGCGGCTTATTTGATGTCACCATCTGCAGAAAGCGTGCCTTTTTTACCTTCATTTCTCTGACACACTGAAAATGTGTTCCCATGAATGCATTTTTCAATTTAAGAAACAGGTAGAAATCGTATAGTGCGAAATCTGATGAGTATGGTGGATGCTCGAGCACAATAATCCGCTTGTCCATCAAGAGCTATTTTACAGAGAGCACAATGTGCACCGAGGCGTTGTCTTGTTGCAAATTCCACGTGTTGTTGCTCTACAGATCCGGTCTTTTCTTCCTCGGTCTTTCTCTAAACTTTCTCAGGACCTCAATGTAGTAAAGCTGTTTTACCGTTTGGCCTCAATGTACCCATTCAATCATGATGATACCATTAATATCGAACAATAACGATGAGCATCACCTGTTCTTGATATCATAAATCGACAAGACCATTCATCGTCTTCAGCAACCTCCCGATGTTCCGAAAATCATTTGTGTCATTCAAAAATTTGACTATGTGACGTGTAATTACCTCCGAACACTCCTTTAACAATTTAAAACATTCAGTTGGAGTTTATTTTTATTTCAGAGAATTTCAAATGTATGCGCAACTCGATTTTTAAGTTTATCATGATCGCGGCACTTCGACACAACTGTATCTTCCTTAAACAAGAATAAAAAAACAACCTGAACTCGATAGAGGGATGGAATAAAGTGCCACCAGAGCACCAGAAAGATCAAGGTCAACTATATTCCATTCCCACTCCTTCACATCAAACCTAACTGCTAGGGCAGGGATGGCGAACCAATGGCACTCGACACAATATTTTGTGTACTCCATCGATCAAAAAGGTATGCATTTTAGTTCAAAATAATAAAGTTCACAATGAAGTATAACGATCAAACGCGATTGATTGTTCGCGGTGTGGCGGGGAGTACTCTCGTTTGTTATTGTTTTGCCTTAGTTACGTCGTGAACTGCAATTGCTAATGATGCGAAGTTTGTCTACGCATAGCAGAATAAATTTTTTTGACACTACTATATTTTCAAGTAATATTTACGATTTCTAACCGCCGTTTAACATTGTTAATTTAGCACACACAAAAAACCGAGTGTGCTTTAGACCACACGACTGAAGTAAAACCTCTTTAGCTCTATCTATAACACATCACTCAATAAGTCCCGGGCCTAACTAATAAAACACCAAGTTTTCTGCAAATTTGAACTTTATTTATCAAGATACTCCCCTTCAAGAGTGATACATGCAAGCCAGTGCTTTTCTAATTTTTTAATACTTTTTTCGTAGAACGATTTGTCTTTGCTCTCAAAATAGGCTTTTATTTCGGTAATTACTTCTTCGTTTGTACCAAACCTCTTTCCCTGCAGCATGTTGTTAAGATCTACAAACAGCCAGTAGTCACTGAGGGCCAGATATGGACTGTACGGTGGGTGGGAAAGTAATTTTAAGTGCAATTCGATCAATTTGACCCTCGTTTTCATGGACTTGTGTCACGGAACATTGTCTTGGTGAAATAGTACTTTTTCTTTTGCATTTGAGGACGTTTTTTCTTTATTTTTTCATTCAGTGGATCCAATAACGCCATGTAATATTCACTATTAATTGCTTTGCCTTTCTCAAGGTATTCAAAAAACAAAATCAAATGAGCATCCCAAAATACGGACGCCATAACTTTACTAGCTCACGTTTGAGTTTTTGGTCGTTTTGGACACCTATCACTGGCTTCTGTTCACTCAGCTGACGATCTTTTTCATTCAGACATGTAGTAATGTATCCATGTTTCATCCACTGTCACATATCTACGTAAAAAATCCTGTTTATTTTGCTTAAATAGCTCCAAACAACGCTCTGAATCGTCGATGCGTTGTTGTTTTTGATCGACAGTGAGAAAACGCGCCACCTCCTTTGAACACAGCTTTCTCATTGACAAATGATCATGCAAAATAACAAATGCACTGCCTTCTGATACCTTTAAATTCTCTGCTATCTCACGCAACTTCAATTTATGATCGGCTTAAACGAATTCATGCACTTTTTTGATGATTTCTGGAACAACTGCAGAACTTGGGTAACCTGGACGTTCAACGTCGTTTGTGTCTGTACGACCACGTTTTAAATCGGCATACCATCTTTTAACAGTTGTTTGCGATGTAACAGAGTCCGGATAACATTTATAAAGTCATTGTTTTGCTTGAAAGTGTTTTTATCAAAAGCAATGTTATTAGCTCACGAAATACTTTTCATCATGTTTAAACAGTTGCACTTATATATATATATATATATATATATATATTTTATATTTATATATATATTATATTTTTATTATATTATTTTCTATTTTTTTTTTTTTTTTTTTTTTTTCATCATATTTATTGTTCAGATTTTTTTTTTATTCATTATTTTCCTTATTTTCATTATCGGATACATCAGTAATCACTGTGGTTGATTGTAAGACTTGTGGTATGAGAAATAAGATACGTATGTTTTGAAATGAAAATTAAAAAGATATCTAGAGAAAACTGCATCGATTGTTGTTCCATGTCTTGTGGTAGGCTCATTTCGGTTATTATTCATTTTATTCATTTGTAGTTCTAATTTATCTTGTAGAAAGTTTACCAGAGAGTTGTCCATCTTCGGACGTGAAATTACATTGAAATCCCCCGATAAAACTAGTGGCAACGTATGATAGTTTTCTCCTAATTCTTCAGAGCCTACTCGACTGTAAATCATAAGTCTTTTATATAAAAACTTTATAATATTATTAACTGTGTTATTGGGTGAAATGTAAACAATTGCCATTATGATGCTTGTCCCGTCATCCAAAACACAGTGAGTAGCACATATATCGCCAATTGATGATTGACCAATATCGATTTCAAGAATATATCGCAATAAAATGTCCATGTTCGAAGTTGCTATATTCGAGGCATCATTTGATTTCTGATAAATTGCCACTCCTGCTGATATTACATTTTTACACTTAAATTTCGCAATACAATTAAAAATTCGGGATGTCAACATTTCCATCGTCATTTGACCAGGTCTGTGATAGAAACAAAATATTGCTTGAATCAATTACGGGATCGCTCATGTCCGACACGAGTTTTCTTTGGCAATTGAAAGTAACGCTAGACAACTTTTTTCTGTCATTCATGAAATCAAGAATCGTTCATCCTATTGTTGACAATATGTTGAACAAATATTTTCCTTTTCAAAACCCATGTTGGTATTCTCCAACCTCCAACTATATCATTAGCCAAAGGGGACAATCTATTAAAAAGGATGGTCCTAAACAAGAATACTGTATAGATGCTGTTTAAAAGACTAATACTTTGATAATTACAGTGGGTGGAGAAATCTTTTTTATGAATAGGATATAAAAGCCACAGGTCCAATCTGAGGGCAGTCTTCTATCTTTCTGTCTCTTTCTCTCTCAGTAACTCACTCATTCACTGTATGGGCTCTCTCTTGCCCCTACAGTAAAGTAACTCTCTCTCTCTTTCTATCTTCACTAACTTATATCTCCCTCTCAACTTCCGTTCGCCTCGCTCGATCACACTTTTCGTAACGCTGTCGTCACGCATTCACCAACTTACTCGCTAAGTCAAGCGTGCTTAAAGAAGTTTTACTTCAAAAAAAGTGCAAGATAGTTAGTGTAACAGAGAATTTCAAACTTGATGGACCGAGGAATATGGCATGATTAGTAAAGGCAACAAAGCGGGATGTATTTTATGTTCTGAAACGATTGCAGGTAGAACATCGCCTGTAAAACGGATTCCAGACACATTTAAATGTTTGAAGGAACTGGTTCTTGTGTACTAAATTAACCACATTTTCATTTATCTATGCCGGGGAGTCATTATTTTTAGAGATGAGTAACATTAAAGACTAGCTTAGAAACCGTTTGGCAGATTATTCTTATTCAACATGCATTCTACTAAAAATAACATCTTACAATCCTAATATGATATTTATCATCTAATCTGCAACAACAGAAGTCACACTAATGCTACTTTATATAATTTGAATTACACATATAACTAAAACGTTTACTAATATGCAGTGCAAAATGTATTAGTATTAAGTTTTATTATTTTCCTACTAATCACAAGCCAAAATTATTTGATGGCAAGTCTATATCTCATTAAAAATTTCTTTAGAAGAAAGGACTATTTGATCTATAAAGGTTCGAAACCCCTGGGCTAGGGCATGCGCATTCCGGGAATTTTAACATTCACATCTTGTATGTACTGAGCAACAGTACAGATGCAACTTCAATGATGTTAATGTTCCAGAATACGCAGTTATTCCGCTCTCATTGCGTATGATTTAAGGAAAAGAACTAACAAATTTCACAATATAGTTGCGGAACTTTGTAAAAATTAAAAACTAGTTAGTGGAGTTGTATACCGGCACAAAATAAACATATCGTAGAAGAGATATTCGGACCTCCTCCATAGAAGGCACGAGCAGCAAATTAAGGAATTCATGAAGGATTACGTTATCTGGCTCAGAAAAACCAATTAGACCCTCTATCATTCTCAGAAGACTGCCAACTACTCTCTTTCACGGTGCATCAGCCGTGGCAAGGAAAGGAAAGGGTCGCTTTCAAAGGATGTCAATATGACCAGAGGAACGAGAAGATTTGTGGGTCTCTGTCATTCAACGTCAAACATACAAATTCCTCACCCTACTTTTATCTAGCTGATACAGAATGCTCTACATCAGGCGTCGGCAGCCTATGGCACATGGTACAATTCTCAGTGGCACTCTGCACACAACATATGTATCAATTTTTTAAAGGATAGAAGCTGATAATTTTGAAGTGGAGCTTATTTAACTAACATGTTCAGAATTATTGAAAGCAAAATTTACGGAATTACAAAAAAATCCGGAAGATAGCTCCAATAAAAAATCGACAGCTATTTTAAATTGTTAGGAGTCTTTGCTGGTGGGATTTACCAGCTGAATAAAGAAAATTACATGTACTCTGCTTTCGGCTTTTGGTTCTACACATATCTATGTGATAAAGTTTTTTTCTTATGTGGAAAACGTTTTGAATACATCAAGAAGTTTCCTGAACAGCTGGATGTTTGGATTGTGCAAATTGAAAGCCACAAATTATACCCCTGATATTGCGATGTAAAGTAAAGCGAGAGAAATACGAAGAAAAGGTTAACATTAAATTATTTATTTTTATCTAAATATTTGAAGGAATACTAATATATTTTAAACTGTTTATATCTCACTTTAATAAATATGTTTAAAAGATACATAATACATGTGTAATTTCAATTTTTCGTTTATGTTGAAGGAATAGCTATATTTTATGTTTTTATTTTATTTTTACTATTACTTTTATCTTTAAATTATGCATAATCAATGTATAAAACTCTAAATTGTATTCTTGACCTCTATTCACCAACTCTGCATGCATTTTATCGAGAATCGAATTGTTTTAACTATTTTCTGTTGTGTGGCATCCTGAGTCACATTCGTAGATTGGTTTGGTCACACCACAGTCCCAAGCTTGCCGATCTCTGCTCTAGATGCTCACACATCAGCAAGAGCCATGCTGTGATCCACCAACTGGACTTTTGTCCTATGCATGGTCCAGCTAAAAAAACTGCCATTAACTCAACAGCTTCCTTTTAGAATGGTGTCGGGCTATGCCTACGTTTTCCTCAGAGTTGTACAAACTCATATTCTCCGACAAGCCATGTCACTGCTTCCACAATGACAGTCGTTGCGTACGAATCTGACTTACACGTGGTAACAAATCCAATATTGTCGCTTTTAGTGACATTTTAGTATAGTTTTCCCCCAATTATTACAAGGTTATACAACAGGAAATCTATATAAGTTTATTTATAGTTTATATAAAGCTATAAATTTGAAACAAAAAAAAGCACATTTTTACGCATTCATAAATTAATTTTTTTTTTTTGTGTGTGTATTTTGAGTTTTTTCAGTAGTTTTTTCTTCGTTAAATAGTTAGAGTAGCGAATTAAAACGTGACTGTCGTTAATTTTAAAAAAATACACGCAGCTAAATTTCAAACTTTGGTTGAATTAAAGGACACTTCGACCAAAATTCTGTAAACAATGTTTAAAAGAAACACGCAATTTTTCATTTTGAAAAAACAATCCTTTTATTCAGTGAATAATCATAAAATATCAAAATTAAGGTTTAATTGGCTTGCATTTTTTGCAGTACATGCAGTTAACTCGATCTATGTCAGATTCGTCGAGACCGGGCTTGCTCCAGGGTTCAGTCAGTTCCCTCTTGTCCTTGGCTTCAACCGTCTTGAGTACCCACAGATTTTTAGAAAAGGCGTAGTTACCGTAAATCATGATGGAGTTGTAATCGAATTTGTTGTAAATAATTTCATCTCTTGCCTGAGTTTTCTTAAAATTGTTGAATAGACCTGAAAATAATCCATTCTGTATTGCTAGGTTATTTTGTTTAAAAAAATAGTTTTAATGTAAAATTTTAAAAGTTCTTAATTGAAAATTAGAGTTTCCAGTGCCATTGCAAACATCGATTGTAATTTTTTTTCAATACTTAAGATTTATTTCGTTTTTTAATGTGAGAAGGATATTAAAAAGTTTCAATTTGGAAGATAATGATGTGAACTATATCTAGTTAGTATGCTTCTATTGTACTCCAATAACTGATGCTCAGTTGTAAAAAAAAGTACAGCAAAATAGGTTCTATTTGTTCGCATGTGCAGGTGATAAAGTCGCCAAAAATTATACAACCGATGCCAAATGGAATATTCCCATTGGTAACCTTTAACCACCTCATTTTCAAATTAAGTGGCGATTTTTTCTTATCAGTTACGTCTTTGGTAAAGTATTATAGCAACCGTATTGGCGACATTACATGAAACGAAGCAAAAGGTTGCCAATTCAGCGCGTACAACCATCACCTCCTAGAGGTCTAGGAGGTGATGGTACAACGCATGCGAAATCTAGATTGTCAATTTGGCAAATTATCAAGAGAGTTTGCAAGGTTGCGAAAATACGTGTATATATATATATATATATATAAAGAACACCACGTCTTTTTCATAGTACATCAAAAATGGATGAAAAACCAATGAAAACAAACATTTATTAGTATTTTTTATGTGTACATGTGTGTTGTTGCCAATAAAGCCTGCTTGGTGAGATTTGCGCCAGCGAAATGGAAAAGTACCAACGAATGTCAAAATAATTTTGCCATGGAGATTATGCCACATTATTTTACTCTTTGTCAGTTTACATAATCGTAGAATTTGTACTTACATACTTTCGCAACAGTGCCAACGTTCAAGACAACTCGCCGAGTTGGCAACCCCAATTTCACATGCGTCAAACGCGCTGAACTGGCAACCATGTTCTTCGTTTCATATAATGTCGCCAATACGGTTGCGGTAATACATAAGTAGAGTAGAATTTTATTTATTTATTTTTTTATTTTTTCCATTTTTTTTAAATAAGCACAAATAATGTATATGTGCTATTGTGTACATTTGAAACAAATTTTCCAGTTCTCTTGTAGTACATACTACACTCATGTCCATAAATTAAGGATAATTCAGAATCACACAGAAATTGAACTCTAAAATAAAAATTTCACCTGTAGAATTGTCACACACATCTTGAAGAAGAATATGCAAATTACAGGAAACCACCAGATGGCACGGATAGTACGTCATAATGACGAGAGGGTAAGAGAGGGGTATATAAGGAATGGTGGCAAAGAAGTAAAATTGTTCGCAAGCGCTTTAAAAGCCTTTCAGTGCAATGACCGCATAGTTATGGCACAAAGGAAGCATTTGGAGGATTTTTTACGTGGTAGAATTATCGGAAGACTGGAATGTTGACGTACCCAGCTGAAAATATCCGAGGAACTTGGAATCGCCCAGAGTGTCATCTCCAGGCTTTGGCAACGATTCTAAGATGATGGTAATGTGAATAGATGTTACCGCACAGGTCACCCCAAGTTACAACGCCGAATGAGGAGCGATTTTTGACAGTTACAGCCAAAAGAAACAGACGGACCACAGCATCAGACCTATCTCGTCAGCTCTCTTCAGCTACCGGTACGACAGTTTCAAGACAGACCGTGTACAGACGCTTAGGGCACTTTAGTCTATATGCTCGTAGGCCTTTCAGATGTGTTCCTCTTACCACAACTCACTGTCGCCTGCGATTAACCTGGAGTAGAGAGCATGCATTGTGGACACCGCAACAGTGGTCTTGTGTGATGTTTTCCGACCAGTTCGGGTTTAGTTTGCAGTCTGATTCTCGCCGGACTTTCATATGGAGAGCGCCAGGTACCCGTTACCACCAAGAGAACACCATTAAACAACACCGTTACGGTGGTGCAGGATGGCTCGTTTGGGGAGGAATTATTCTTGGTTCCAGAACTGACCTGCATGTTCAGAGTGTAAAGATGAGAGGCCACATCTATCGGGATGTCATTCTGGAACAACATGTACGTTTGTTTCGGGGCGCCATGGGTGCTGAATTTCTGTTTATAGATGACAACGCCCGTCCTCACCGTGCAAACATTGTAGACGAATGCCTTCAATCGGAGGATATCACCCGTATGGATTGGCCAGCATACTCACCGGACTGGAATCCAATAGAGCATGTGTGGGATATGCTTGGCCGACGAATTGCAGCCCGTCACCCCCTTCCCACCTTCTACCGGAACTTCGGAGGGCATTGCTTGATGAGTGGTGTAATATTCCCCAAGATCAGATTGATAATTTGATACTCAGCATCCGTAGGCGTTGCAAGGCCTGTATTGCATCGTCCGGGAGACATACTCCGCATTAATCATCATACTAACCATGTTATACTGTTTTTTGTAAATAGGTTCTTTTTTGAAATTTGCTCCAGGGAGTAAAAATCGCAATTTTTATTAATTATGTCAAACATATAGCATCTTTTTTGCTCTTTATCTTTTGTTTAATAAATAGACTTTACAAATAAGTCAAATTTGTTTTGTTTCTGTCTCTTTCTTTGCCTGAACTTCATTATCCTTAATTTATGGACATGAGTGTATTTGTTCAGTTTTCAGAAATATATGTATTATTCTCAACAGTTATTAAAGAATAACTCTCCATAATATAAAAGAAAATAAATATCGCAAATAGACACCAACAGACATGAGAGCTAAATATAAGGCAAAACAGTTTATCATATCATTATTTGATCCCGAGTAATGTTGTTTTTTATTTATAGACATCAAACCAAAATTGTACTTTTATATTTGGTCAAACTAGAAAGACATAAAAAAAACTATTTTTCGTTAAAAATGAAGCATATTTAGATAACAGAAGAATTATAAATATTTATTAAAATGTTACTTCACTTTTTTTAAAAAAAAGCCACGGGTAGCCTAGTGGTTAGAGCATCGGACACCAGAACGGAAGGCCTAGGTTCGATGCCCGATGCCACCAAATACTCGCCGAGTACACACAGAGCACGTGCTCGTTAAATCAATGGATTAGAATGGTGTTGTCATCTATCGTGAGCAAAATCGTGCTGTCACCTTCATGGGCTCAAAGCTTAGGCTAATGACAGACGTATCTCTAGCCCGTTACCATGATGAATTTTGTGCACCTCTATCTGACTACGTCAGACAGGTGGCATAAGCAACAAAAGCTAATAAAGGCAAGATATGTTTTAAAAAAAAGATCAAAGTATATATTATGAGATATATATCTAATGATGAATTATTTCCAATTTCATTATTTAAAATTAATTTATTTTTATGCCTAAAATAATTATTTACTAAAGTTTTAATAAGTTTATAATTTCTACAGTAATTATTTACTGCATTTACAGCCAATATTGTATAAAGAAAATTAATCAGGACTTTGTTTGAAGATAAATTTTTTGAATGCATAATTACGTTATTTGAGCACCGTTTTTTCATAAAAATAATTTTTACTGTATTTTCAAATAATTTCTTCAGTGGGATAATTATTTAAGATATTTTTCAGACGAATTTTCATGCAGGTAATTATATATATATTCAGCCTATTTTCTGTATAAGTAATTACTTACGTAAAAGAGTTTTGCTTGGGGAGCTTAGAAACGTTACAAATTAAGTCAGTAATAATCATATTAAAAGTAGAATGAGTAAATTAAGACTGAACATTATCGTGTAAATATGTGTTTCATTAACAACAATGTGTAATCGCACAAACAATTAAAGTAATAATTTTGAGCCACATGAAGAATTTTTTATATCCAACTCTTAATTTCAAACTTTTATTACTCAATGGTGAAGCTCTTTTACTTACATTAATATAAGAATTTATTAAAATTTCAAATGTACTTCTTTCAAAAGTATTTATTTTATTTTTCAAAGGGCTGCGAATTAAAATTTTTACCAATGCAGACCTAGCATGTTCCTCGGGAGCTGGTATCACTTTTTAGTGCGGCACCATATAGGTAGGTATAAATCAATTACCACAGTATAATTTAGACCTACAGTTTTCTTCCCCAAACGGAGGCACCTTCACTCTGACGACGCGTACAAGGACAAAACCTAATCAACTACGCAATCCAGCTGGCAAAAGTTTTCATATCGATTATTACTTTTTATTAGTACTCGTATTATTATTCATATCAACTCAATCCCGAGACAGATTTCAGTATTGACTCACCAGTTGTTACATTCTTTTCATAAATAATTACGTGATTGCTTCTGTCATGCCTTTGGTGTTCGTGCCAGAATCCAATGGCGTGGCCAATTTCGTGTACAATGGAGCCTACGTATTGACAACCATCACCAATATTCACCTCTTGAACTCCACCAATCCTTCCGACCCAAGACCAGCATCTGCCAAACAGTCAGTGAAATATTTAATAAATAATGAAAGTAAAATACTATTTATATCATATATTATATATACACAATTTGATACTTACGTACTATCGCAACAATGCCAACGTTCGAGATTACTCACCAAGTTGCCAACCCCAAATTCGCATGTGTCGTACGTGCAGAATTGGCAACCATGTTTCACAAAATTCGCCAATATGGTTGCGATAATACGTAAGTACCTTCACAATCTCAAAAAATTTCAAGTTAACGCATGTATGATATAATAGTGTCGATCCACTCTGTATGTTTTTCTCTCAATTCCTACTATTAGTTTGCTCTCTCCCAATATATATTTATTTATACATATATCTTGTTCAAATTTTCAATCGTTAATGAAATACTTTCTATTCATTCATTCAAGTTTAAATATATTTTTTTTAAACTTGTAGTAAACAGTTTTTTCAAATATTAATTCATTAATTAAATTTTATTTTAAATTTATTCTGCTTTATTTCTATCCAAGTTACAACTGGCTGCAACAGATGGCGCCAGTACGTTTTTCCAACGAAGTAGGAATTGACTTTAAAAAAAAATTATATTACTTGTTTTTAGTATATCAAACAGATTAGCTTTATCTAGATTTTGACCTCTAAAAATTTCCTATCCATATATTTTTAAGCAAACATTTTACATATAAGATTAATTAACACTTAAATCTCTTCCAATGGTAATAAGTCATCCAATAAATGTAAGTTGGATATTGTTGCCCTAATGATAAAAGCAACAAGAAGTTACGTTACTTACGCATTATAACACGATCAATTTCATCGAATCAATTTCGTCAAATGCCACGATATACAGCCAATAGTGGAAGACTTTCCCATGTATTTTCGAACACAATAATAATAATAATGACAGCATTTGAGACCTTTTTTTAATTGGTGACGTCTTTTGTTTTGGTGAAATTAGACGACGGTACAATGCATAAATACCGAGGATGCCAATTGTGAAATCTGCTTATATTTATTCTGTTCTCCTCTGTTAATTTTTTATTGTGTTCAAAGAATATTAACCACCTTTTATCTGTTCTAATTCTTATTGCAAATGGATTAAACTAGTCTAAAAAATTAACAATTCGAAGAGAATCAAATTATAACATTCATTGGCTTGATTTTGAAATTGAGCACAATGACCAGGGACATAGCTACCACCGTATCAGCCGTATCAATGATACGGGGCCCGCAAGCTGCAGGGACCCTAACATATGTGAACACAAAATCATAAAATCTGAAAGGGTCACAAGGAAGGGCACCCAAGAAATTTTTTATATGGAGCCCATTTATAGGACTAAAACAAGTGACGAGTCTAATGTTATCGCCCCAACTTGGTGAACTTATATTTGGCGGAAAAATCCGTAGTGCACTGATAACAAATTTGTTCCTTAATTAACTTTTTAAAGGGAATTTTTTATTAATAATTCAGTTTTTCAAGACTATTGTTTTTTTTTTTCAAATTAGTCTTGATTTTATATATTTCTGAATATTCTACTAAAAACTTTCTAAAGTTGGTTTAAGAATGTATCCAACGGGATTTAAAAATGAAATGAATAATGCTAATTCAGTGCTTTAAGAATGTCTCTCTAATTCGTTTAACGATATAAAATGATATACTGAATACTTTTAGATTATATTCGCCATAAAAAAAATTCTAATTCTAAAATTGTTTTATTGTAAAAAAAGTGTGTGTGTGTGAACTATTAAATATTCTACACAAGGAAAAGTTAATTTTTAACATACGAATTTTTTTAGATACCTGAAAAGCTTATATCATAAAATCCGTTAGTTCAAAGTTCGACAATTCTTCTCATAATAGCTCAGCAAATATTCAAAATTGATTTTTGATTTCAATTTCATTAATTCCATTAAGGCGTTAAAAAATCATATATTCCGTTATGTGCATATTCATCAATCCTCTTATCAGATAAAGTTTCAAAACCAAAAAAAATTATTATAAGCTACTTCTTTTTTTTTGAAGTAACAAGCATAAAATTAAAAATTATATTATTATTTTTTAATTCTTATAAACATAAAAAATAAAAAGTATTAAAGTAAAAACTAATTTTAAAAAGGAAAAATTACAGTATTTATGTATTATGCCAGTGGTTCCCAAGGCGGTCCCCATGGAACCCTAGGAGTCCCCGGTATTATTCAGAGGGTCCATGGAAAATTAAAATTGATTTGGGGGTCCCGGAACTACATCAGGGGTCCACGCAAGGTTTAATATAAAAAAATATAATTGTGATTCCTTTTTATTACTTTGAAAATTTAAATAAATAACAATAAATAAAATATTAGCGATTTTTACATCATGAGTAAAATATATAAATGTAGGTGGGTATTTAGAATTTAGTATGTTACTTAAGAACTGGGCGTTATGAAATGCCTTTTGTGAATGAACGTTGACAAAACCTATTTCCACTGATTTGTCACTAATAGTAGCAGTTAAGTGTTTAACTTGTTTTAATATTATTACCAAAACTTAATTATTGTACAATTTACTTCAATAAATTTAAGCTTTCAATTTCCATCAACACGTTAACAACAATTGAACGGAAAAAAAATAAAAAATCCACTGACAAACGCCTATGATTTACTGGCTCTCAATTATATCAATTATCAGCTTTCAATTATCAGTAGTTCTCAATTTAGTTATATGTTATGCAGTTAAGAAGTGTATATTCAAATTTTCAAAAGTCTTAGACAAAAAGAAGTTTGTATTGTTAGTTGGAAGTTTAGGTGTAGTTGCATTTTTTGTATAGTTACGCAGATAATGTACTTTTGTTACGTAAGCATATTTGAATAAAATTGATCTTTGAAAAACTAAAGTACCACATTTTTCAATATAGTAATCCCTTAACGTTAGTTGAGGAATTTTTTTTTATTAAAAACTTAGGAAGAGATCGTAAGTTTTTTTTTTTTTAATACAGTTGTTTTTTGAAAAAAGTTAATTATTGAGAATTATATTTTATTCAAAAATTACATGACATTTTATCCTAACGTCAAATAATTACTAATTCAAAAGGCTTTACTGCGGCATTTCATTGAAAAAGTTAATACTAATTAACAGTGGTTTGTTGCAAATAAAACATTTGATATACAAATTTTCTTATATCCTTTTTTCCCTTTTTAGCAGATAACTGTATGAGTAAGCTGAAGGAAAAATGCCGGCAGTACAGAGACGAATATTTGAAGTATGGCTTTATTTCGTCAATAGGAAATAGTATTTTACCTATGTGTCTTTTATGTAATAAAACTATGTCAAATGATTCTCAATGAAACCTTCCAAGCTTAAGGAACATTTAGTAAAAATCCATAGTGACAAAAAAAAAAAGAATTTAACGTTTTTTCAAACAAAGAAAAATATTTGCAAACACCATCACTGCAATAACTCATGGGGACAACATCTAAACGAGATGACGATGAATTACGTGCTTCTCAAAGCATTTCTTTATTGACTGCATTATCCGGAAAGCTGTACTCTATTGGTGAAGAACTTATTTTACCAGCTGTAAGTAAGGTAATACGCACCGAGTTGCACAAACTAGCTTTCAACTTTATAAAAAGAATTTCACTGAGTAATAACACAGTACAAAGAAGGATTGACAAAATGGCTAGTGTGCATAGAAAAATCTTTGAGCGAGTGTATAGAAACATCTGAAGTTTCTACACAGCTTGACGAGTCCACTTTACCAGGAAACGAAGCTTTACTTTTAGCTTATGTAAGATTTGTAAAAAGAATAATAATGTTGCCAAGAATTGCTATTTGCTAAATGAAACTGATACAAGAGGTGAAAAGTTATTTACTGAATTGAAAAAGATTTTTTGATGTAAAAGCCATACCCTTGACTAGTATCATTTTTGTTCTACTGACAGTGTTCTGGCAGTGATAGGAAGATACCGAGGTTTCCTGGAATACTTTAAACAAGCTGTACCGGATGTATTTTCAGTACATTGTATCCTTCATCGACATCATTTAGTCGCAAAAATCCTTAATGAACGTTTTGCGTGGATCACTAGATTATGTCATTAGAGCAGCTATTAAAATCAAAAGGAATGCCTTCAATGAGAGATTATTTGTTTGGAAAACGAAGAATACTGTAATCGTTTATTATTTCACACAGAAGCATGTTGGTTATATAAAAGGGCACGCTTAAATTGATTTTATGTGTTCTTTGATTCAGTGCTGTAATTCCTGGAAAGCAAAGACAATGATTTACGATACAATTCAATTAGCTCAGAAAATGATATTGTCTATGTCACTGATTTATTTGCCAAATAAACTAATTTGAAACCACAAGGTGACCAATTAAATTTAATCAAAACTAATTGCAAAATTGTTTCTGTACAAACAAAACTTGGAAAGAGGAGAATGCTCTCAGTTTCCAAATCTTTTGAAATTGCAAAATAGAGATGAAGGTTTTCTTGCTTACTGTCAATATCTAACAGCTCTTCATGGAGACCTGAATGAAAGATCTAAAGACATTCTTCTCTTGGATACCCGACTGGGTTTTCAACCCTTTTGTGCATGGACAAACACAGATGAATTCATACCAATATAGGAGCAGTTTATTGAAATATCCACAAATGCAGTGGCCTAACGCACATCCCAGCAACCCCCGCATCGCGGGGGCCCAAAACCTGACTGCCGTCAAGTATCTACCCGTTGTAAAATCCAACTTGGGGACCCAAAACTGCAGGGGGGGGGCAAATGTTCTCCGTTGCGCCACTGCACAAATGAGTAATTTATATGAGTAATAAGGATACCACAAATTCTGGTTACAAAAACAGATCCCAATTTTACATCCTGCATTATGGGTTATAGTACAGAAGTTGTTGGCTGCTTTCACGTCTTCCTATTTGGTAAAACGTGGATTCAGTGTCGTTATAAACTTCATCACAAAAACAAACAAAAAAAGAAACTGACTAGAAATTAGTGCTCGTAGGGATTTGCGGTTGCTACTCACAAACATTGAGCTGAACATAAATACAATCGTAACATCTCATCAAGTTTATTCAAATCATTATTTTTTTTATTTTAAACAAAAGTTATTTTAATAAATACTTCTTCAACAAAATGTTTTTTTTTAATTTGTAATTTTTATAGTATGCATTTATATAGCTTTTTTTTATTTGGGGGTCCGTGGACAAGTTTTGACTATAAAATGGGTCCATGGGTCAAAAAAGTTTGGGATCCACTGTATTATGCCATCGACCTATATTTCGTCAAATCAAAATACAGCCAATATAAATATATAGCCAATAGCGGAAACCGTTCCTGCGTACTTTTGAGAGTAGTAAAAATAAAAATGACAGGATATGGTGACATTTTTTGACTTGGCGATGCCTTTTCTTTTGGCGAAATTGGACGACGATATATTATATAAATATACCTACATTTTTTTAAAAGATTGCCACTGAAAAAATTGTTTTAATGTTTTTAAAAATAATCCTTTGTTATGATGTATAACAGTATACTGCGTCTTATAATAAATCTTCCAAATAATTCTGGAGCTAATAATTCAATTTGAATCATAGACTTCTTAAAGCACTCTCCACTAAGTTATTCGAAACACCGCATTGTGTAGTGAGAAATTCCTCTTTTTCTCGAATTCTAAAGTAAGATAATTACATATGTTCATTAATAAGCCTACAAACATCATAATTTATTTCACTTTTAAATATTAATAAAGATATCAGTTTTACTAAATTATAATGAAAATTACAAAAGTATAATTAAGAACGTTCTTTTTCTTATTTGATAAAGCTTGCGTCTTGTAGATGTTTTGAGAACATTGTTAATGGATTAATCTACTGGAAGTTATCAGTAGCTTCTAAGAAAATACGAGGAAGAAATACAATATTAAGATGGAATTAATACCTACTCTCTCTCTCTCTCTCTCTCTGGGTGTCTAAAATTTTTTTAATTTCTAATGAGGCTGCGGATTGGTATTTTTACCATTACAGACCTGGTACATTCCCCGGGAGCTGGTATCTCTTTTTAGTGTGGCACCATATAGATGGAATACCAATCGCCGCAGGTAATTTTGACGCTCAGTTTCCTCCCCAGAGGGCGGAGTCTGAACTCTGAAGAACTTTGCGAAACTGAACTTTGAAATTTAATTTTACCGAGAGCACCCAAGGAATCTTTTACATGCCACATAATCTTGCGACATGGACGCTGTCGATTTTTTGCGTCATGAAACTCCACCGACTTAAGCCGAGGTCCAATCCGCAACCTTGGGCGTGCAAGGCCAGCGATAAATCAACTACGCCACCCAGCCGACTGGGTGTCTAAAAATTATGCTCAATATTCAAAAAGGAAGATTCTCCTTTCGAAATTTTTCTTGAGATTATAGATTGATTTTTAAAAAAATAAGATGAAAGTTTACATTAATTCCACTGAAGGCCGGAAATTTTTCTTCAAGTTATATAGTTACAGAAGTACAAGAAAGGGCCATATTTACCCAGGATCAGTTGTTGAGTTATCGAATTTGATGTAATCCTTTTCGTTCGTCCTTGGTTCGAACTTCAAGCATGTCAGCTTGTTAAACTGGTTAATAGCCATATCAATCTTTCCAATATATTGACCTACGAGAAAATGCATTATTTTAAGTAAGTTTCAATGCCTTTAATTTTGAAAATACATAATATAGTCTTGACAATCTTATTTCATGTGTTTAACTCATACCATTTCAAAAAAGAAAAAACTCAAAGATGTAACAAATAATTCAAGAACACTCAACTACTTAAACATGAAAAGAAGGATTTATGTAAGAAATTTTCAGGATGGGGAATATTTAAATTTCAAATAATGATTTAATATTGGCATTACGGGACATAGGAAGAATGCGGGCCTTTATGAGAGTATAGTAAAAAAACTATATAATCTATTTGAGACATTCACTTGGTAATAAGGTCAGAGAGAGAATTGGAATATACAGTTTGTATCAGCAACTTGTATTTGTTGGATGAATATAACTCGATTAGATTTATTCCGTTCTATAAAATTTAATACTATATATATATATATATATATATATATATATATATATATATATATTATATTCACCCACGTGGGTTTTAGGCTTTTGCCTTAGTTTATACTGGAAGCTATTATGTAGAAACAATTTCTGCTGCAGGAGAAGGTTGAGATCTCACAAACATTGTTTAATCCTGTTTCACTGTCCTAAACCAGTTACAGCTTGAGAAATCATAATAGTTTTCCCCCTCTAGCTACATTTCTTTTTGGTTTGTCATGGTTTCATGTTCTTGGTTCTTCCGGGCTGATCTTAGGATGCTTAGGATTTATTAGTCTTCTTTTGAATTATTTACTGCTATATATATATATATATATATATATATATATATATATATGAGGTGGCCGACTACAAAAAACAAAAATAATGCGTGAAGTTTGATTTTTTTTTCTTTGGAAAACTGCAGCCGACACCGTTGGGATGCTTCGAGGAACCTTTAATCGCAGGTATACGAATGGTTACACAGGTATACGAATACAGGTATACGCAGGTATGACATGGCATCATATCAACTGAAGACATGCCATGCTTAGGGCGTCTTTCGAAAGGAAGAAATGACGAAAACATTGCCAAAATCAAGCGTGAAATTGATGAAGACTATCGAAAAACCATTGACAAATTTCTGGAGATACGAACGTGTCTTGGAGCATGTTCATGACAATGCATCAGCCACACAGTTTTGAAGTTTCGACAGTTTTTGACAAACAACAACATGGTGCTTGTGCCTTATCCACCCTACTTATTCGATCTGGCTCCGTCGGACATTTTTTTTGTTTCCACGCATGAAGAGAAGTCTGAAAGGAAAGCGATTCAGGGATGTGGATGAAGTTAAAGAAAACACCCAAATGGCTTTGAACAGCATCCTGCGTCAAGAGTTCCAGAACTGTTCTGAGCAAGTGGCAAAAGCATTGGAAAAAGTGCGTCAAGGCACATGGACAATACTTTGAAGGGTACAAATACATAGTTCAATAAAAATGCAAAATAAAAAAGTAACAAATAAATTCTGGGTTTTTTTCGCGGGAGGGGGGGGGATCCTTTGTCGTATATATATGTACTTAGTTTAAAGTTGTTTTTTTATGAGAACGCATGCAGACGCACAAAAACAATTTATTTACAACCTACTGCATTTTCAGCAGCGTTCTCAGGCAATAAAACATTTTAAAAAAAGCTGTGGTATTTTCTTTGTGGGACATCAAAAACCCTAAGTGAATATCTTTGCTTGTTTATTTGTAATTCATGTTTGAAAGTTGTGACGGATCTATACGCGGTTCCACTAATCCTTTCTTATATCTTTAAGGTAAATATTTATTTCAACCAACCTTAATCGAGTAAGGGAACGTGATTATGTAAATGAGGTATATTATATAAATTCCGTTTTCGCGAGTTGGCATGGGGTTGTTAACGCGTTGTTGTTGGCACGCTATAGTTGATACGTTGGAGTGTGCAAGTAGGAGTTAACATAAAATTTGAGAATTAGTTGTTAGTTTAAGATTGAAAAGGAGTGGAATTAGTTACAGAGCGTGGAGCCAATGACATTTGAACAAGCCGAAGAGAGCACCTGCAAGTTTCCAGTGAAGGATCCGAGGCATAAAAAGTTCAGGTACTGTGTGTTTAAGTAAGTAGAAGCTAAGTTTATTCGTGTGTGACGTAGTTATATTTGAGCGTATTTAAGCTGTCTTAGATTAATTTGAGGGTCTGTAGTATATCCCCGTGTTATAGAATCTCACCTCCGCACTCTACTATATATCATATACCTTAATTAGAATTGTATTGTGTCTGATTGATAAATAAGAATTAATAAATTAATTAGATGGGAAACACACACATGTCTGTGGATTATTCTGTTTTTCCCACACATCTAGCCGGGTTTACAGGTAGACAAGAGGGTTCAAATGTAAGAGGGAACCAACCGTTATCACAAAGTGTAGCCATACTTTTCGGCCACCCTATGTATCAATGTTATATTGCAAATGATGCAAACTGTAAAATTCATGGATACTTTAGATCAGGGATGGCGAGCCTTTTTGAGACGTGGGTCAAATTTTGTTCATAATTTATTTATAGTACTAGCTCGTTGGCCACTAATGCCCATTTGCACCCGAGTTGAGCTTAAAAATTTTTAGCTAGGTATTTTTAAAACTAAAAATCTTTAAAAAATTCAATTGGTTTAACGGGTAAAATTGGGCGTGGTTTGACGATTTGAAAATTTTTAGTGGGGTTCAAAATTCTTTAGTGTTTAGTGTGCAAATGGCAATAAGTGTTTAAATGAACAAGAATAACGAAAATTACATACAATATATATTATGAAATATTATTTATTAATATATAGACATATATATGTATAAAAAATCGATTATAAAGTATATAATGAAATATCTTTTACTGTTTAATTTCAGAAAGTTTTTTAATATTAGGTTCATATTTCGTATTTATTTGCTTAACGCATTTTACAGCTAATTAATTCCCTGTCAAGTCCATTTCTATTAGAAGATTTTTCAAAATTCATTGAAGAAAACAATTTTTCATACGAATATGTGGACCCAAACATTGTCAAAAGAGCACATTAACTAGAGTTTTCATTGATGTTAATTTATTTGGTAAGGAATCCCATACGTTTAATATAATGTTTTCAATTTTTATTGTGGGATCAATATTCACAGAATTTTGCTTCTACTTCAGAAATCAAGTCTTCAAGTTGTGTTTTCCACTCTGCGCTGCTTCGATATTCAACTGACTCCTTTTGTAAATTATCGATACCAAGTCACATAAATTTGGTTAACTTCATTGTTTTAAATTCTGGTTTGTATGGATATAAAATAAAGTGAAATGTATTTTCCAAACTTTTAAATTGATTGAATCTAACCTCAAAAGCATTCTTTACTTAATGAATAATCATTGCATATTTTTAATTACATTTTTTTAAATGGGAACGTAATTTTTAAAGTTATTGTGTTTTGAAAATGTTTTTATCACTGAGGAAAATACTTCGTTATTTTCATTTCCAAATCCTTAGTAAAGAAGTAAAGTTTCGTCATAAATATTTTGATGTTTTCAAACATCATTGAAGATATTAGTCCATGCTCTTGAAGTTTTTATTCAGTTCATTAAAATGCTGAGTAATGTCGCAAAAAAAACATTAAATTATTTAACCAATGTAGATTGGGTAATCCATCGAAAATATTCTCTTGTTCAATAAAAAAACAAAGCTTAAATACTTTTAATAGCGTTACAAAGCATTTAAGGACTTGACCGAAACTAAGCCATCGCACATTGTTGTATGCGAAATTCCCTGAATATTGGCATTCTATTTCCTCTAAGAATTATGTTGATTGCCATTTATAAAGAGCTCTTGCGTTTATAAAGTTGATTATTTTTATTACAACTGACATTACACTGGAAAATGTTTTTAAACCATGCTTCGCACAAATATCTTGCTGGTGGACTTTACAATGAATTTAATCAGAGAATGCGAAATATTTTGCTTAAGATACTGAATAAAACCAATGTTTTTCAATACCATACTAGGTGCGCGGTCTGTTGTAACAAAAACTATTTTCTGAAGGTCAATATTCATTTTTTTAAATGCAATATCAAATTCTTTAAAAATATCAAGCACCGGTACACTTCCCTTTCAATAGCATTCGTTTTATTAACTCTTCATTCATTATATATTTCCATACATATACCGAGCAAAAATTGCTAATTGTGCATAGCCATTTACATTATTACTCTCATCTAAAGCAATTGAATACATTTCTGCATAATTTAATTCATTATGTATTAGCGAAAAAATATTTTTTTCTTATTCTAATATTTGATCTTTAATTATATTGCGACTTATAGCTAACTCATTTATACGCTTTATAATCAAGCCTTCTTCTTTAAAATCAATAAACAATGTAGGACTACATTCTAAAAACGATTCTTTTACAAATTCTCTATCTGAAGAAGGTTTCTCGTGAGGAGCAATGCAACGGGCAACTTGGAAACTAGCACAACTGTGATGTTATTTTTTGCAGCCAAAATTTTTTTTAAAACACTGCTTTGAGAAAAATTCTCCTTTTTCTTTTGTAAATTTCTTTCTTCGTCTGTTGATGTGCCGAGATCGAAATGCAACACTTCAAAATGTCTTTTAACATTATACAAGGTGTAACACACACACACACATAAAACGAGACTACGTGTGTAGCTTGATAAAAGAGTGGAGTTTTCAACAACTGTTTTGGTGACTCATCCTAAGGCTCCTTCTCTATTCACGTGGCCAGTTTCGCCTTAATCGATCACGCCAGTTAGAAGTACTGCGTCTTTGAGTGAACGCGTGCAATTGCATTCTGCCGGGAAAATGTCAGATTAACATCAAGTTTCTTGAGAAACTTCAGAAATTATCGACGAAAACATTTCAAATATTAACCTAGGCTTAGGTAGATGAAACATTGTCGTGTGCAAGTGTTTGAATGGCATAAGAAGTTTTCAGGGGGGATGGGTCAGTGTGGATGATGATGAACCTGGTGGGCGGCCAAGGTCAGCAATTACAGACCAAAACGTTGCCAAAATTCGTGATATGAGTGAATTCCCACTCTCACAAGTGGTCAGGCTGTTGATCAGCACTACTACATTGAAGTACTTTAGAGATTTCGTGAAAAAATTAAGGAAAAAAAGGGCAGAATTGGGGAGTGATGAATGGCTGTTGCACCAAGACAAATCACCCGCTCACACGCCCTACCCGTCAAGCAGTTTCTGACCAGCAAAAACATTACTGTGATTGGCCATCCTCCTCATTCACCTGATTTGGCCCCACGCTACTTTTTTTATTTCCTACAGTTAAATATTGCTTAAAAGGAGCCCATTTTACCTCAGTTCAAGAGGTTCAGGCAAAAACGGAGAATTTCCTGAAGGGTTTTCCAAAAACCATGTTCTAGAACTGTTACCAGCAACGGTAGCACCAAATGCAGAAGTGTGTGAATACTGAGGGAACTACTTTGAAGGTGATAATATCACGAAGAACTGATTCTGTAAGTGTACAATGATTTACTGGACCAGTCTCATTTTGTGTGTGTGTGTGTCACTCCATGTATATACGTGAATTCACTTTTTCATTCTAAATTACACATATAACTATTTTATTCCTTTCAATCACACCATATTTATCAGACCATTCAGCTTAACATGGCCTGGAACTTATATGGCTTGTTTTTAATTCTTTAACCACTGTCATAATACAAGGCTACAATTAAGAATATTTATCTTTATTACACAATAACTTGAGAAGAAATTTTGTATTAACATATCTGATATACATACACATCAATACACATAAAATCGTTCGAAATGGATGCCACTAAATTCAACACTGGTTCTGACTGGTACAGGCGCGCCTTAAACTGCGAGCCAAAAATTGCTAGTATCGAGAGTAACAGACATACGCATTGGAGCACATTGGCGCCTCAAGAGGTGAAACAGGCAGGGGACGATACAAGTGCTATGGAAGTCTCTTTCAACAAACGTAACTGAAAATAACCTTACAAAAGGGCATTTTATCCGAAGAAAGTGCTTTAAATGTGGTTATTTGTGCTTTGGCTTGTCGATATTTTTTTAAAAAATTCTGAGTATAATTATACACTTTATTTGATATTTTGTAAACACTCACTGTTTTATTTCAAATACTACATACTTCCATAAACATTTGTTGTCATTTACGTAACTTTGGAACTATAATGATCATTCTAAGGTTATAGACAGCATTTAAAATGCTTTTGTGTCAATGCAGTGCTTCAAAAAATACAAATAGAATATAATAATTCACACAAATTAGAAAATTTAAATATACCCACGTAAATAAATATGTCGTTACCTAGCGGTCGTGGGTCAGTTAAAAAGCTTGCGTGGGTCAGTGTCTGACCCACGGGTCATAGGTTCGCCATCACTGCTCTAGATATCTCTATATATAGCAATGTACTGGATATATTTTTGGAAAATTCTAGATCTTCATTACTTATCAAGTTCAAAAAAAGTTCAATTGCGTTTTTATTATGATATGAACTGAGATTTAACTTATAAAAGAAATAAAACAAAAACATTCATGATATTAATTATAAATACCTACATTACATACACATATTTTATACATAGAAGCTTTCTTATGATTATTTTATCCATATTGTTTACATACTTACGTAGGATAGATCTGTCGATGACATATGGAATTTTTTTGTTTTCCCAGTACAAAAACTTATCGGATACACTGTTCTAAAAAATTAGAAAAATACATTTCACTTATGTGACAAAACTACAGTTTCAGCATATGACATGTAAATAATCGTGAAATAATTTTAAAACTTAAATATTTCAAGTCGTAAAAAATAAAGTAACCACATGTATAGAATTTTAAAAAATTCATATAGTTGAAAGAAATTTTATCAGCGCTATACTTCTGAAAATTGTATACAGATAAAAAAGTATTTCATTTTAAAAAATGCTTAAACTATGGAAATGTATCAAATAAAATATAACGCATATAAGATTTAATCAGTGACCGTAAATTTTAATAATAATTTGCAATTACAAAACCTTTAATTCATACGTATTTTCCCTAAAACTCATACTATGCTTAAAAACTGTGAATTTATTTTGAATTCTCGATTTTTTTTTCTTTTTAGTTCCCTTCATTATAGATTGAATATTCAACTTGCTATGCTTTAAATTTAATTGTAAGCTTTGCTTTTAGTTTTATACTACATCATTTTTTCAGTTGTAATTATATTTCAATTTCTATACGAAAACTTCAAACGATTCTTAACTTTCAAAAAGGAAAATCCGAGTTGAAAAAACTGATAGTCTATTGATGAAAGAAAAGCTTTTTATTTATTTTTATCTACACAGATTATAATTATGAAATTTCCTTCTTCTTCACAGATTATAATTATGAAATTTCCTTCTCTTCACAGATTATAATTATGAAATACTCGTATCTTTTTATCAGATCTCAGTTATCTTTATTTTTAAACCGTTTCTTTGCGATTCTATTTCTAAATTTCTCATACACTATCATTCGTTCGGATAAGTGTCGTTTATAGTATTATAATATTCTTTGTTATAAATTTTTTACCATAAGCATCCTTTTTCCAGAAGGCTAAAATATCTTTTTAGTCCAAAGTCATAATGGATTATTCGCAAGCAAAAAAATTATATTAATTTATCTAAAATATATATAATTTAGTAATTTAATTTAATGTGTTTAGTTAATTTAGAAACTTAGTTTTTAGTAAAGTTACTTTTTTTTGTACTCTCACAACTTTTGTAATCAACATCACAGCTGTATAGAACTCTGATGTCACTATAAATAGTTTAAAGAGGGCTAAATTATTAAGTTAATATTTTTGACTTCATTCGGAACCGTAATTTTGAAAAAGCGTAAAAATGAACGTTTTTTCGTATTTGATGTCACTTTAATTAGAACTTTAAAAGTATTATTGCAGTAAAAAAATTATTTAAATTCAGTTTTTTGTTTAAAAAAAATGAAGAAAAAAAGACATATTTTCAAAACATTCTCTTTTTATGTGAAAAATGTTTCTTTTATTATAATATTTTCCTTAAATAGAACTAGGACATCGATACAGATCCTGAGCTAAGATATATAATTTAGAAATGTATGTATTCATATTTTAATACATAAGAGTAGAGAAATTTCCTACAAAAACAATAGTTATTGTTTTATAATTGATCGTAACTCTGAAAATAATGTGAATCTTTCAAAAATCCTAGATCGAGCTCTGTATAAAACTGTAACGGGGCTATCAGCATTTTTCCTAATAATCCTCTTGGTAAATTGCTTTCTTTAAACATTATTTAGTTGAAAACTTCCTCCCAAGAAGAAGAAGCGATATATGTAAATTATGTCTTGTATTTAAGTATTAGCTTTTGGGTTCGAAAGAGAGAGAGGTTAGAAGCTAAGGGAAAGCTTGAAGATTAATGTAAGACAACGTAAAGTTAGATGAGAAAACTTTGTAGAGTATTTGATTAATATTAAGATTGACGATTTGGTCAATAAATTGTTCAATTGGATTCATTCCATTTGTATTGGATTACTTTAGAAATTATCTTTAAATATAAGGAGGTGTACTGCCTGGAAGTGCTAAGTGTAAGTGTGATCCGATTTATATTATTATACCTCCAATTATCTCGCCTACTTCGCTATTGCTCCTATATTTATCAATTGGTGCATTTCTTATCTTAGGTTGTTGCATTTGTGTTGTTGTTGAGAATAATAAATATAAATTGTGTTGTTTTGACTATGGCTAGTTTTCCTTTTAACTCTCGTACACTAATGGATGAGATAGCTCATCCATTGCAGAACTCTTAGCTATATATGGGCAAAATACTTTTTTTTTCGATGCATTTTTCACAAAAGAAACATGTTTTGAAAATATGTCATTCTTCCTTCGTTTTTCACAAAAGGAATATGTTTTGAAAATACGTCATTCTTTCTTCACATTTTTCACAAAAGAAACATGTTTTGGAAATATGTCATTCTTCCTTCGTTTTTTGCTAAAAAATTACATTTCAATAATTTTCTCGTGTAATAATACTTTTTAAACAATTTTATATGCACATTCTAATTCAACTGCACATTAAATATAAAAAAATTATTCACTTATACATCAGATATAGTCAGTAACCTTAATGGATTCATAATAAGAGGCATAATTAATTTGTAAAGCATTTCAAATTGCAGAGTCCGATGTTTTTGTGGAATATAGCAAAAACTAGTCTAAATGTACCAATGTTTCACAATTAATTAATCAGGGAAACAAACATTTCAAATACGAATCGAATTTTTCACACCACATGTTAAAGAAAAATTGCGTGTGTTGGTAATATTTCAACAATTAAAGGACACAAATTTTAAAACAAACGAAAAATCCTAGTTTTGTCACTCGACTAATTGATATTGTCACACTTTGGAGCGACACTAGAACTAATGGCGACGTACTTCGCAGTTTTAAACCACGTTAAAATGACAAGGAAGACACTTCACTTTCTACACCACCACCTCGCCAATGTTCGGACTTTTCGCCTCTACCGATATAACTAAGACGAGTTATCCCTTTTACACGGCGTGTGTTTTTAATGGTATAACTTAGACCACACTTTTGGCGTCAGAAAAAAAATAGTTAGAGCTTGTAATTACAACAGCTCATTTCTCTGTATTCGAATTTATTGGTTTTAAATTCAGAATGAGACGGCAAAATAATTCGCCAAGTTGGCGATAAATAAAAATATAAATTGAAACTGAATTCAACCTAAATGGTATACATAAGATGAAAATGCGTGTTATATGCGTTACATACTATACAAATTTATACGAAATCGCGCACTTTTTTCAGTCTATTTTCAGAGTTTATTCTAGCTATTTGTCCCTAAGCTACGTCAGCTTAAAATGTTTCAAAATCTTATCGAATTTTATTTTTTAATATTCATTAAGATAATTTTATGTTGATCAATATTTACTTAAGTTGCATGAATGTTTTTTAAGTATTAAGTTTTATTTAATTTATAATTAAAATTTTATTACAATTCAATCAAGTCTTCTACATTGAAAAATAATCTTATATTCATGAAATGTTAAGTATTCCTACAAAGTGTTAAGATTTTCATAACTTTTTAGAAATACTTATTAATATCAACGTGATGCAAAAAGCCACATCGTATACTTACTCCAAGCAAATGCTTGCGTTTTATTTTCATGTCACCTCCGAATTTGTTGTTGTGAAGAGCCTTTTCAGCAGCAACTGAAAAAAAAGCAATGTTAAATGCAATTTTATACTGACAAATAAAAATTTACTGCAAAAGTCTGCTTTTATGTTAAACAATGTAAAATAAAGTTCTTTTAAGAAACAATTACACTGATTTCAATAGAATTCATAAAATAGCTATTCGGTAGTTAAAAAACTGTTAAGAACTTGATAGTTTTCTATTTTAATTTTTAAGTTCTAGTATCCGATTTAGGGCAACAGGTATAAATGAAGGATTTTTATACAATATTGTAGATATAAATTACCGTACACTGTATTCCAATATTTGTCTGTGTACCACTTTTCCACTAACAGTTCGATGGTTACTTCATTATGAAAGTGTAGCGGTACCATCTATATAAGCCAGTAACCACCTCCGCACCAAGGTGGTCATTTTGGTGTAGTGGATAAGTTACTCGGCTTTGGATCCAAAGGTATCTGTTCTATCCTACCAGATAAGCGCGCCACGTCATTGTGACCCGGATGTGGCGCCATCTACCTGCAAGCAAAGTCGTCAAAAACTCACTTGACGCAGCAAAGTCGTCGAACCCTCTCGACGCAGCAAAGTCGCCGCACCCACTCGGCGCAGCAAAGTCGCCGCACCCACTCGGCGCAGCAAAGTCGCCGCACCCACTCGGCGCAGCAAAGTCGTCTCACATATGACGCAATCAACAAACTCATGACGTAGCAGCAATAACACGCGCTTTAAACAAATACATCGTTCGTTCGCCCTCCACCGACTCACTGGTGGGGTGTATGTAGCGGTACCATCTATATAAGCCAGTAACTACCTCCGCACCAAGGTGGTCATTTTGGTGTAGTGGATAAGTTACTCGGCTTCGGATCCAAAGGTATCTGGTTCTATCCTACCAGATAAGCGCGCCACTTCAAAAGTTCGGAAAAAGGAAGCAATATTGAGATTAAGCTGCTATAGGAATTTTCGTATATAATTTTATGATAGCAGAAGAAATCATAATACCGAAATGACTGTATGCTCGTTTTAAATAAGTAGTTTAAACTGTATCTAATTTTCCTCAAAAAAGGGGAATGATTTTAGTATCTGTATGAGAAATCCTGACTACACAGCTCAGTTTTTCGGAGAGAACTCTTAGTTATAGAGGAGACTTTGAAATTTCGCATTGAGAGTGTCAATACAGATATTTGGATATTGAGTTAACTCCGAAGCTCTATTCAGCATCTATCTGAAGGGTGGATTGTACAGCTTTTAAATTACTTGAGTGTCAATGTTAAGATCTTTTTTCAGTGGGCACGTGAATATCTGCTGGAATGAGATTGCAGATGATTCAGCCCGTGAGGGCAGCCATAAGCCTTACTTTTCAAAATTTGCTACTCGGGTCAAACAAGTTATCAGTTCCTCTTGGAGGCAGGCCCCCGTACATGATTAGTATGAGGGAAACCGTCCTGGTGCTGCTTTGATTGGGAAAAGTAGTAGGCGAGATGAAGCAGTGGACATACTCGAACTCAAAGGCATGTTGTAGGTCTTTACGTTTACCCTCATTGTCCGAATTGCAATGTGTGATTTAGCCGCTCCCACTCACATTTTGCTTTGTATTGGTTGCCATAAGAGCCAGTTGCTTTAAAGTCCTGCTGCAGTTCTTCATTATTTAAAAAAGCACAAGTTTTTGGACTTGATCTGATGTTTTTGTCAATCAAGTGGGATAAGAAACAACAATAACCCGTATCTATGTTATATGTGTTACTCTTCTAGTTCACAATTTCGTAATAGAACAATTTTGAACATACACTTTCCATCTAATTGTGTACATGTATGGAATGAAAAACTTTATTTTTGTCCGTAGCCTTTAGGGTATCAGGACCTTCTCTAAAGAGTAAAATACGAAAAATAAGACTCTTTGTTTATGGGACATATATTTTTAAAAATTTCCAATAGAGCTTGGATTTTTTTGTGATCTTAATAAAGATATTTTAATCATTCTGTAGAAAAAGAAAATTTTCTTTTTAATTTAGGTTGGGCATAGCTTTTGAGATCTCATAATGCATGCTTATGTTTAGGTACCATTTTTTAAAAAATTATCTCTTAAATATTTAAAATATTTTTGCATATATGTAAAATAATACACAATATAATAATGAACCTATTTTTTAGAAATTATTAGGATATAGTTTTTTTAAAAAATTATAAAATTTTATTTTCCCCCTTTTTTGTACATAAACTATTTTTTTAAAAAAAGCTATATACTACTTCGACAAAAAAAACAAGTTCACTATAGTGGTTATTCTGTATAGAAGTATAAAAAATTGGAACACTATAGTGCAATAGTTGTTTTTTTTTTTTAAAGTGTACCTAAAAACAAAAAAATTATGCTTTGGAGAAAAGTGAAAAAACTGAACATTTTAAACGTTTGTTTACATTTCTTGTCAATTACTTTTTTCATATTTTAAGGTTATTTATCAACGAACATATAAATGTTACACATTTTTCTATTCAGAAAAATATGCACTATTTTTAATACTAAAATTGAAAAATCGATTTTTTTTAATGTGTACGATGTCCTGGTTCCCTTCAAGAGTCTAATCAATAGGGGGAATGAATTTTTCCCTATGTATTAAAAGTAGTAATTAAGCAAAGTAATAACTATACTTAGAATCTAGTATTGGAATACAATGAATATATAGCAAATGTTTAATATTTTCTTGCTTTTAATTTAAAAAATGCTCCAGAATTATTTCAATATTCTGACTTTCAAACACAATTTATTGCCTCAGTCTCAATCCCTTTTACTCTTTTTTAAAAAAAAATTTCCATTTTCATAGCCTATATTAATGCTAAATAGGTACTGAATTGTAAAAAATTAATGATGCATTACCTGAGTGGTCATCTTTCTGAACGTTGAATTATTCAATTACGTTTTCAGTCGATTCGTAGATCTGACTCCTGATAACACAAAAAACCCTTCGTGTAAGCTTGATATACTATCGGCCTGGTCAAACACATAGACCGCACTTTAGCGTTACGGAGTTAGAAATGTGGAGGGGCAAACCAAGTGTTAACTCCATCCTTCCAATTGAATTCAAATTTAAGAGCAGACTTTAGA
>BMAO01004273.1:0-18040 GCA_019973975.1 Trichonephila clavata | reverse complement strand
TTGATGTTGGATTGTAATGAATCATGAAACCTGTATAATTTAGAACGAATGCATTTTAATACCCACTCAACTTTCCGATCCTCAAAATGCCCTAGATCGATGCGTGAAAAAAAAAGCATACTCTTGGAAACACTCTTTTCCTTTTGAAAGTCTTAACAAATATTTTTCACAATCCACATTTCCCTTCCTTATTAGCTAACTGTATAATTTTAACTCAGGCATTCTGTAAAAATGGGAGTGAGTATTTAGGCTGTTTTCGTCATATGTACGAGAGCGTGAAGTTGACGCGAGCCCATTTTCGAACAGCAAAAATGTTTCAAATTTTATAAAAATTTGTGACATTGTAACTCCATTTATTTGTTAGTAATATAGATTCTTTAAAATTACGAAATATTTCATAAATAATTAGTTTTTTTAGCATGTAAAGGGATAGCTCATTTGCATTACGGTACGGGGGGGGGATGCTAAACACATTTTATAAAAAGAAATGTGTCAACGCGGTTAAAAATGAGTAGTATGATAAAATAAATGATTCTGTACAGGATAGGGAAGCCAAAATATAATATTATTGTTTGAGTACTTTTATATCTGAACAAATATTCCGAATTTGGTCCCTATTTTTTAACATTAGCCAAGACGGGCTTAACGTCGCACTATAAAGCAAGCACTATGAAGCGCACTATTAGCACCGGACCTCGTCTTTTTGAACCGCAGTCACGTGACGAAGACGACATCTGAGTTGGCACTCTCTCTGCAAACTACCACACCATGTTACTTTTGAGTCTCGACAGATTTAACATGTTTCAAAGCTCGCCTCTACACATTGAGTGTTCAGTGAAACGGGTATGAACCGCTACACGCTGTCGACGATTTTGTTGCCATAACCACTAGACTATTGCTGCTGCATAAAAATTTGAGATATTATTACTAGAGCAATACACATTCTAGAAATGAAATTCGATATTTTGAAAAATAATACGTATACCAAAATGTATAAACGAGAAAGTAGCATATTATTTAGAAAATCTAGCACCAAAGTTAAAGAAAACAGTTGTATTAAAGTTGATTTCTGAAAAAAGAATTAGTCATGTTGTTCCCAATCGCTTTAGTTATGTTATTAAATCAACTTAGAACGTCTTTTTTACAGATATGAAGCAACTACATCTTGAATCGTCTTGTAAAGAGTCTGAGCGATGATTTTCAAACTAAAAAATTCCTTTTAAATATTAATTTATAAGGGATGTGACAATGATAATCAATAAATTTTAATTGAAATTTTCAGAAATATATATTTTTAATAAATAATAAAAAGATAAAGAAAAGTGATATCGTATTTTCTTCTGTATGTTTAAATTTTAAAAATAAAAAAATGCTTCTAATCCAAGGCTGGAAATATTTTTTTTATGGAAGACCGCATTGATCTACATATCTGAAAATTTAATGGTGAATGCTTATAATTGCACATTATGCAATACCATTTCTTTTAGCAAGCAAGTTTTTAAATTCTCTTTCGTTCGAATATTTTTTAGAAGCAATGGTTTCGGTCAATTTTGGAAGTCAATGAGAAATGTATTGAATTAAAAAAAAGTTTCCTTATCAAGAGCATATAGAATAGGGGTCGGCAACCTTTTAGCTGTGGCATTCCGAGCCAATCTACCAATACTATTCAGTGTGGCATACAGTAGGACATGTTTGAAACAATTCGATTCCTGCGATAATTTTGTATGTAGAATTAGTGAATACTGGTCAGTAATTCATATTTACTGTTTTTATTATATATTAATTTTGCATCAATCTAAAGATATTTCTTAACATAAAAATAACAGCATAAAATATAACTTTCTTCAACAAAAAATTAAAATTTTACCTATATTATGTATTTTTGAACATATTTATTAAAATAAGAACCGAGCCAAATCGTACTGTCACCTGCATGGTGCTAAAAACTGACGACAGGTGTACACCTAGCCCCTTGCCATGATGAATTTCGGGAGCTCGATCTGACACCGTCAGACATGGAAACTACAACACTCAAATAAGAATGGAAAACGTAAAAATACAAGTATTTCCTTCATTACAGTGAATTTTAAAAAATTATGCGAAACTAAGGCTTGCATCACTCTACTTTCATATCGCAAGATCAGAGGTATAATATACGACTTTCAATTGGACACGATTCTGAGCATTCAGCTGTTAAACAATTTCTTTGCGAACTCTGAATATTTTTCATATCATGAAGGAATTTTTTCCCCTTAGATATGTTGAACTAAAAGATGAAAGCAGAGAACGTGCAATTTTCTTTCCACCAAACAATTAAATCTCTCCAGAAATCGTGATCAATAATTTACAAAACAGGTGTAGATTTATATTTCGAGTAACCTCTCAGATTTTTTCGTAATTCCGTAAATATCGTTATTCTGAAGATGTTTGTCAATTAAGGTCCATTACAAATTTATCAACTTCCATCTACTCAAAAATTGACAAATTTGTCGAGTTGTGCCAGAGTGCCACTAAGAATTGTACTGCGTGATACAGGTTGCCAACCCTGGTATAGAAGTTATCGAAAATTTTGATTGCAATTAACATTCAAATTCAACACTCTGGGAAACGATCAGGTTGCGGGAAAGTCTTCAATTTGATTTCTTGCATTAGCTTTATAGTAAATAAATTTATTGAATAAAACGCAGTAAAATCACTGATACAATGTCATTGAAAATCAGTTAGGGTATACCCTCAGCATAACTTTATCATTGCGTATTCTTTTGGAAAAAATAAAAATCTGCACAAGTTTTTTTCTTTCTTATATTTATTAGAAAAGTATATCAAAAATAGTATCTATTAATCTGACTGCTCGTCAGAATAGAAAAACCTTTCTCCGTAGTTAAAGCTTTTTTTTTTCAAAATCTAATTTAAATTTTAAATTCCGAATTGGATGATTTTAAGCCATTCAATTCTCGTCCCCCCCCCTAATTAATTGAAAAGGACTTTTCAATTAACACCTCAACTTACGCGATCTTCAAATCTCGTCGATTCGTCTTTTTCTTTTCTTCATTAAAACTCAGGTTGAGTCATTACCAGAGCCTTATGAAATCGGTAATTTGATTGAAGAAGTTGCCGATCTTGTCAGGCAAATAAATTCAAAAGTTGATAGGGATGGCGCTCAAGAACTTTTGGGTTTCCATATTCAGGAGCTGACAATGGATGAACTCATAGAAATGCATGAGCAAGACATTGAAGCGTATACCCACTTCAATTAGAAGATCGAATGAGAGGGTTGATAATTTGATAGGCTCAGTTTCAATTAAAAGGATAATAAGTTTTAGAAAATACATAATCCAACGAAGAGCATATTTTTCCAACAAGGAATAAAATAATTTTTCGCATGCTACGAGGAAATTTTGCGGGAGAAAAAAAATCTTTGAGTCGGCAGACTACTTGCTAGATTTTACGAAAAATTTCTACATAAAAAAACTACAGTTTAAACTGCTATTTTGTATTTTTGTGTTATCTACGGATTTATTAAACAATTTTTTTCTCCTAAATTACTATTTTGTTCATCTCCGAACCCAACTAAAAGTAATTTATAAGTATCTATATACGAAATTACACCCTCACTTACGTTATCACCCAGTCCCAGCTATTGCAGAAGTTCGGGTTTATTACTGTATTCGTAAATTTCAGTTACGAATAAGATGGTTTTCAGCATGTGTAAAACGTGCTTACAATTCAAACGAAACCTGCAACGCAAATAAAAACTTCAACGCTTGGAAAACAATAGGATTTTAAACCTTATCTAATGTAATATGAAAAAATCTAAGCCAAATGATTTATGATAAAAAAAATGTAAAATAATGTAAATTAAAGTCTCTTTTTGTGTAGAGTTAGTTCATAAGCTTTAACTGTTGTAACAATCCAAGAAATTGAAAGGGATACTCATTTTTGGGCTGTAGTTAGTATACGGTAATAATTACTAACATCAAATGGGAATTATTTTTTTATCTGATTAAGGGACACAATACGATTCAATTGACAAAATCGGTCGGGAAATCAAATCTAATTTTTTTAGCCTAAAATTAACTTTTTATATACTTTTCTAAACCTCACAAAATTCGAGAGTCTAAACTTAAAAAACGCAGATTTATGATAGCTTTTATGTTCGTTTTTATTCACATTCCTACTGCAAATCAAAACTTTAAATTTACTTATCTCAGAAAGATAAAATAGCTAGTTTGTCTTCAATCAGGATGCTAAGGGTTTTTTTTCTATTGTGCCTAATGCTCTGAATTTTTTTTTTTACCTATTGCTAATTGTACATGTAACAAAAGTTGGTATGCATTTTTTAATCAAAGCATTACTTATTTTTTTAAAAAATAATTGAACCTAGAATTTTATACATTTTTAAGGAATTTTCAGTAAGTATTCATAAAAAAGAATTATTGTACAAATACCAATCAAGTTATCGTAAAATCATACCAACTTTTGTTGTACATAGTTTGACGTACTTTTAAATTAAAAATCATGCGTATACGTAAATTTTTGTAGAAGAGTAGCATTTTAAAATCACAAATTTTAATTTTTTTCCTTAAAATTTAAATGGTTGGCTTTTTATGAAATTTGGAGCACAACAATCTGTTTTTTTTTTTTACATAGTATACACACATAGGAGGCAACCAAAAAAATTTTGAAAATCCTTCAATTAAAATTTTTGCGTAAATCGTACCATGTTCCCTTAAAAAGTATAAAAATTTATTTCATTTTTATTAATTAAGTCTAAAATTACTCAAAAAAAGATAATGTGATTTTTAAGACCTTAGATTCTTCGCTCCTATTTTAGGCAATAATGTAAGACTTATAGCAGATTGTACTGTTCCTCTTTACAGTAAATATAAAAATGTGTAATTAATTTGAAGTTAACGCGCAAACAACAACAAAATAGTGTGTTATTAAAACGAAATTTTCTGAAATGCTCGAATTTGAGCGTTAAGATTACTATAATCATTGATCGTAAAGATGTTACATTAAAAATTAATACATGCAAGAAGATAAATTTTCGTATTTTAATTTCGATGAAATATTAATTTTTTAAATGCTTTAGGTTCTGTTGTGAAATAAAATTACGCATTTCCGTCTTGATAATACAAGAAATTCGAATAGTAATTACAAGCGGAAAAAAAATATTTAGAAAAGTCATTGGTAAAAAAATTATCGTGTCATTTGTTTAGAAATTTACGTGATTTTTATTTGCGAACCTTTTGAAAAAGACCCGTTCAAGATAATTATAGCGTAGGCAAAATTTTTTGTATCTCTATCTACTTGAAAAAATATCAGTGTAACTGGGTTAAAAATTTCACGTTCACACACAAATACCAAAATTATTCTCCCTCAATAATTTTCTTACCACAGTACACTGTATTATTCGGAATACTATCCACAAGTACAATGTTTCAGCCATTATATTTTTTGTACTGAAATTCTGAACCTTACTTTACCGATATAATATAGTTCAGAAACAACGGCGTCATATTACAGACATTTATAAGAATGGATTACTTTGAATTCCAGATTTTAAGATAAATTAGAATTGATAAAGGATAGTATTAGTTTGTTTTAGAGATCAGCGGTATTATTTTTATAGTATGTAAATTTACGGGAAAAAACTTAAAATAAATTTAGATACAAAAGGATTTTATTTTAAACTAGCTGTTACCCGCCCGCTTCGCTGGGAATTTCATGATGTTTTATAAATTTTTACTGCTTATATATATGTATAAATTATTGATATCTAAGTCCTGCATTAAGAATTCGATTGTATTGAAAAATATAACCTGTAACTGTCGCCTGTTGATAAAAAAAGGGGCAGAACTCATCTAATTTGTGTTTTCTAAAAATCTCTAAAATTGAAGCATAGAATGATGTTTGCTCTTTCGTAACCCAAAAACCAAGTGGATTCCCGCAAAACCAATTTTCGGTGGATCTCTACTCCGTAAATTGAACATGCAAGCCAAATTTCAAGTCTAAATCTAACAGAAAAAAACAAAAGTTTTACTATCAATATCCCGTAATCCCGTTGAGAGCCGTTTTCCAAAATAACCGCTCTTAGCGGATTTCAATCAACAAAAGAAAAATGCAAACCAAATTTCATTATTATAGTCCTTGTAGCTCGAAAAAAGTAATTTTTTTTGTCAATACGTCCCAGTAATCCCCTGCACCCCCCCAGAACTTGATTTGCTTAAAATACATTCTTAGTGGATCCCTATTCAACAAAAGAAACATGCTTAACAAATTTCAAGTATATGGGTCTAACAATTAAAACAGGAATTTTTTTCTGTAACTTCTCTTGACACCTCGCAACCCTCCTTGGGGTCAATTTTCGCTTTACTCTTTGTTAGAGGAACTCTATTCCATGAAAGGAACATGCTACCAATTTTCAAGCAGGATGACCAAATAGTTTAAAATGGAAATATTTATCAATTACGCCTCTTAATCTCCCGAAATTAAACTTAGTAGTTCTCTACTTTACGAAAGGAATCTGCTTATCAAATTTCAAGACTGTACGTCTAATAGTTTAAAAATGGGGATAATTATCTTATAACGCCACTTGAGCCACCGCAACGCCACATTAAAGAAACTCACAATTAAGAAATTAAGAACAATTTGAATTAAGAAAAACAGAGAGGTAGAAAAATGAAAGATACCTGAAAAATATTATTCTTCGATTACAATATAAATATTAAGCAAATAATAACTATTGTTTAAATGGGACTAAAAATGTAAATAAAAAAAAAAGAAATTATTAAAACTATCCGTAAAACTTATCAATTTTTTGTTTCTTGCATTGCTTTTTGCTTATGAAGCCTTGATTTATTATTTTTAAAAGTGCATACGAAACATCCGATGCTCTACTTAACTGAACAGTGAGATAACTATCATAAAAAAAAAATATGCACGTGTCAGCGTATTATCATGTGCGCGTAACACTATTATGTCTCATGAAGAGCATCGGTCGCCAGTAACCAAAACAACGACTTCATTAGCTCAGCTTGGCGTTCATCTTGGCATTGCAGTTTCACGTTCACCGTATAGTTCCCGTTCCCGTAAGAATACGGAAATAAATATAGCCTATGTTACTCCCCGTTAATGTAGCTTCCATTAGTGAAAGAATTTTTAAAATCGCACCAGCCGTTTCCGAGATTAGCCGGAACAAACAGACAGACAGACAGACAGACAAAAATTTAAAAATTGGTTTTTTGTTATGAGTACCTTATATACTTTTAGTGCATTAAGTAAAAAGCTGCTAATTTTGAAATTACAAACAGACACTTCAATTTTATTTATTTGTATAGATACGGAATTTTGATCATGTAAAAAAAATAGTTTTTTAGATAGCTATTATTTTTAAAGTTATATATGTTGCTTTTTAAATTTGTCAATTATTTTTTTATACAAATTTACGCCTAGGGTCTTAAAAAACATAATTTCTTTAGAAAAATTTCGACTAATTTATTGTTAAAACGCTAACCTATTATTTTGAATACCGTAAAATCCAACGTATAACGTGCGCCTCTATTTTCAAGCTGCGGTTTTTAATTTTTAGGTATATTCACGTATAACGCGAACCCACCTTTTTTTTATTACTAAAGAACCTGAAATGTATGTATGCAAGGCTCTCATGTTTTTAAATAGTTTAGTTGAGGTATTATTCCAAACTAGAAAAAATAGTGTACTTCGAGAATTACAAACCTTCCATGAGGAATGTTTTCATTTCCTTTAAATAAACAGTATTTCGATAGATGTGGAAGTCCAATTTTTTTTACTCACTTGTTTATTTTTTTTTTTTAATCTCTCATTTTCATACCCGGCGTATAACGCTCACCCGTTAAATTTCGATCTTATTTTTTGTGTTAAAAACACGCGTTATACAATGGATTTTACGGTAATTGAAATAGAGTTTTTGAGACTGTTTTTACAAGAGGAATGTTAAAATGTAACGGTGAAAACTATCACAGAAATCTTCATTTTTCAGCTGCAAGCTTCAGATTAAAATATATATATTATATATATAGGTTTACATTATAGTAGATTTATAGTTCAAATAGATCTAGATTTACAGATATTTGTGTAATAAATCACGAAACGTAGTTATTCAGAATTTCGGAAAGAAAATATGTTTTAGAATTAAAGAACCAAACTTAGTAGAAATAAGTTTTCTTATGAAACCTAGGCTGTATTATGTAAGCAATCAAATATTAAATTGTTCAAAATTACAAAAGATCCACACAATTATCACACCACACACTAAAATCTTCTATAATATATATTCCTGCTCTATACTAAATTTTTTAAATATTTGATTGCATTACTCGAACAATAATTTTTCGATACATGCGTGTATTTATATTTCTCTTTTCATAGCGATAAAAAAATCTTTTCCTTCCCTTTTTTTTTTTTATTACTAAGTATGAAACAAATAACTATAATTACGAATAGTTTTAAAACGATGTGATATATTTAAGAATCATTCTTTTCATGTATGCACACTATTTTGTATGTACAGAAGTTTTGTATGTTTTGACAAAGTATATTTAAAGTAATACAATAATAAATATCAAAAGAAAAAGTACATTAACGCCAAAAAACAATAGGTTATTTAATTTAGAGGTTTTAAAAATAATCTGTGTTGGAACAGTATTTTTGCCTCACTGAATTTTGTAAATACATAAAATTGCAAGCGAATGAATAATATAACATTTTGTTACTCAAACATAACTTAAACGAGAATGCAAAACAAGATCTTGGGATCAAATTATAAAAAACATACAAAAAAAATTACTATTTATACAAAAAGAAGCAAAAACGAAAATTTTCAAAATGTACTCACACTCTGGACTCAGGAAAAAAAAATCGTATTCCATAAAATAAGGTGCCTTTCATATAACTAGACCCTCCAAAATTTTTTTCCACCACCAATATTTCAAGCTACACACTAAAATCTCAGCTCAAGATAAAAATAACCCACCACTTTCTCTTGAAAATCCGCTTAGGACTGACCAATCACGGAGTTCCTGGCAGGGGGTGGTTGAGAATATCCAGTGCAAAGTTGTAATACGATTATCGGTACTTTGTAATAAGTGACCCGCCATAAATCTCTTCCTTTGAGTGACAGGGAGGAATGTGTGGACGTCCAAAGAGGCTGGACATTCCAGAAAGTGTCCCCTGAAACAAGCCAATGAGAACGGGTGGGGAATTTAAGAAAATGTCCCCCCCCCCCTCTTCAAGCATATAATGTGAAATCTTGTCTACATTTTTACGACCTTAATGTTTAGTTATTTTAGAAATATATATATTCTTGATTGAAAAAATAGTATACAGAAATATCCCCCCCCCCCATTATGGGCATTTTCTTATGTGATAAAAAAAATTAAGCGACCAAAAATTTTTAGTATTTTTTACTAACTCTTACACTGAATTTAATTTCGTGAATGCACTCGCCGGATGGTAAAGATTTTTTTAGCAAGGAATTTGAGTCTGGGTTGTTGAGTCCCAGCGCAGTGTGGGGTCGCGGTAGCCAAGTGGTCTAAAGCATCGGATCATGGCTAGCGTGTCATGAGTTCGATCTCAGTACCACTGAAGACCCGCCGTGGAGGGGAGCGATGTACATTGAATCTGTCGAGAGCTCAAACGTCCTACCGTTGGTGTGGTGTGTTGTTAGGAGAGGGGGTGCCAGCTCAGGTGTCGCCCGCATCACTTGACCATGGTTCAAAATGACGCGGACCGTCGCCAAAAGTCCTCGTGTATAGCTGAACAGTGTGACGTTAATATTCACTCACTCACCCAGCGCAGTGTAGAGGGGCTGATGCACAGTTAAATTTCTGGATGCCTAAGTCCTTGGTGTGGTGTGGAAGTTTTGAGTAGGGGTGCCATCTTCAGGTGTCTTCCTCGTTACATGACCGCATATCGAAATTGCGAAGTTTATCTCCAATAGCCTTTTGTTAGTTCTGAGTGCGACGTAAATTAACAATCAGATTTGATTTTCTTGATAAAATTGTAGAAACCTAAATTCGAAATTAATTCGGAAATATTATTATTTACATTAATTTCTCCGTAAGTCTCTCTTCAATTGATCGATTCTTGCATTGAACCCTTATTTGTTTTTGAAAACTGCAGATACGCACCAATGGTTCCTCAGTGGGTGAATTGATTCGCGTTTGCCGTGCGATTCAATTCCATTTTTTCTGCTAATGCCTACCTGATCGCTTAAGTTTCGATACTCGGGTAGCTTCTAAATGTCAGTTATATATTTGATGTGTGCACGTTGCCGTTTAATAAAAATATATTCGATTATTAGTTTTATCAACTTATTTGTAATCAATTGTTAAATTTTCTCGAGAAGTTATATCAGAATTATAAAGTCTCTCGCTAATATCCACGTTGCTTGAGAGGGCGACATTGATAAATAATGAAATGTATAAATCGTGTAAGCTATAAACACAACTTGTCTTCGGCATTCTAACTCAGAGGATAAAATGTGCTTTTTAGAATGAAGGAAAATGCCCTTAAAATGTTTTACAAATACACTTTTTCTATTCGAAAGAGCTTTATGAATAGCACTCTATTTGGCATTGTGTATAATTTGTTTTCGATAGGGATAATTAAGACATTGGGAAAATATACATGACTTATTTACAACGTTTTGAAAAAAAATTATTTGTAAACAAAATGTTTATTTTTGTAAGGTTTTTGTTAGTTTAAAAAAGTTTTTAAAGTATAAGATTAGAATAGGGAGTTAGTATTCCAATTCAAAACACTTAGAGCAAAAACAATTAGAAATTTGTATTTTTGTTTAAAGTCATATCATTGTGTACATTTGTTTTAAAATTCTTGAATTTGAATCAGACATACATGGAAGAGAAAGAGAAATATGAGTCAAATTTAGAAATTTGGTGAATCAATGTGTCAATTAGTGAATCAATTTAGTCATATCAACGCTGAAGGTTTCCAACTGAAAATCTAGGTATGTATTTTTTTTAAAAAAAGACACAGGGCAATAATAATCTTAAAGTGTAAAAAAACTTTAAAAAAATATAAAGAGCGTCTTAAAATTCCCAATTCTTGCTCAGAAACTTTTTTTTGTTGCCGCCCATCCGGTATAGTGGTCAGTGAAGCTGACTGCGGTGCCGCAGGGACTGGGTTCGAATCCCGGAGAAGGCATGGATGTTTGTGTTGTAATCCTTTCTTCTGTCTGTGTTGTTTACCCCCGTGTTATACGTTCGGTGGTGCACGGGGTTTATAAATGTTAAAAACAAAAAAACAAAAAAAAAAACTCTTTTGTTGGCGAACAAAAAGCAAATGAAAAAGGTTTTCTAACGGAATATATAAAAGAATTAAAAAATCTTGCGAAATTTCGTTTTATTCCTAATTTGCATTGTAGAATAAATTACAATGAAGACGCTCAAGAAGAAACATGTGAATTTCCATCTTCTAATCTATTATGAATTATTCATGTGTGTGTGTGGTAGGGGAAAAATGCAATTGATAAGAAATTAAAATTGTACTTGATCTCAATTAACATTTTGTGAGAACTCGAAAAGTGTTTTAATGTTTGTTGAATGGTTAATAGAAAAACTGTTGAACTTTGATGCATTTTACAAATTATTTTGCAAAACATGTTATTTAAAAAGCTTAGACTTTTTTTTACCGTGTATTAATCGCATAAAAAATAATGAGTGAAATTTTTTAAAGCTGAAAGACTTCGTATCACGCGAATAAAATGGCAGATTATCATGATTATAAATTAATTTATCATGTACAAATACCTCAAGAGTATCAGTAGGTTACAATAAAGTTGATATGAATAAAAAGAAACACAAAACTAGAGATTTTCACAAAAAAATCTGAAGTATACTGAAGGGGAGCGAGAACATATGACACCAAAAATGTATTCGGATCATTTTAAATTCCTTATTAATGTCGTATTATAAAGGTACATGAGGACTATTGGAGATGGATGGACTCGTAATTTTGAACGACGGTCAAGTGTTCCTTTCTTATAAGTTACCACACCATATGCCAACGGGAGTACTTTGAGCCTCGACAGATTAATGTGGGTCTAAGTAGCACATGGGCTCGAACTTATGACAAGCTAGCCACGAGTTCGAGACCATAATTGCAGGTATATCGGGACCACTTTTAACTCTGAAATCCTGATTCCTTCGAATTTGAAAATGAGATCGATTATTCCAAAAAAATTTTATAGCAAAGAAGGAAAAATTGAAAGTAGAGTAAAAGAATAGATGCTTATTAATGCATCCAAAAGACATTTTAGTGTATGAGAACTGCTTAATAACGCATCTTATCAATAGTTTTAATATATCTTGTGGCAGAAAAAATTTATTTATTATTATTATTATATATATATATATATATATATTATATATATATATATATATATTCTAGAAAATAAATTGACTATGCGAAGATTAAAATTACTTTGAAACACTAAAGAATAATTAAATCCAAGTTAAATATAGTAAAATATATATATGATTTTAATGTGAAGCCAATACGTAATAAGTTTTTACTTGAATCAAAAAAAAATTGCGCTAAGTGTAATATAAGCTTGAAAAAATGATTAGATCTTAAGAATGAAAACAATCTATGCTCGTCTTAGTACTAGTATGCATACTAATAGTTCCTTTTCTTAATATTTAACACAATAAGAATTGAAATGTTTTTTTTTTAAATTCTATCTTTAAATATAAAACCCATCGATCGACTCAATGCATGTAGGTGGAATTTTTAACTTTCTTTTCTCCATTCGCATCTCGCGTACATACACGACACCGCCTCACTTTTGTTCCACAACTTCTCTCAAAAGAGAACCACGGCCCTTACTAATCATTACCTTCTTCTTTTCCCACATTGTTTAAACCCACGACTGAGAGCATTTTTTATCCACCCTCTTTCTCAACCCCACTCCCTTTCGAGTTATTTACTTTTCCTCCCAAGTCAACACTCCGTAATTGAAAAGGTCGGCCTCCCTCCTCAAACCCTCGACTCCAATGAGTAGGTCCGTGATTAAAAATGCAAATCGGGGCTGCCCCGGGCGTCATGCGCGCCCCGGGCGGGATAAATTAAAATCTCGCACACAGAATGCACCTTATAATTTATGCAGATGTGCACTCTTTGCAGTCGAATGGCTCCCACAGCTGCGTCTTGCTGAATATGCATCAGGATGACTTTTAAGCCCTCGGTTGAGAGGGAAGGAGGGTGCAGTGTAATATATTCGGGAATATTATTAGGAAGGTGAATCGGAGGTGTTTTGTTTCGAGGCGGGAGAAGCTGAATTATTAAGGTTCTTGTGAGGAATGGTAATCTTTTGGCGGTAATTATGAGAGAGGAGAGATAGCTGAGGGCGAGTTCCTTGGAGACGGCTTGGAAAACTTTCTTTCTTCGAGTGTTATATCTATAATTCAAATTCCGGGATATTTTTGTTATAAAATGAATGCAATTGTGAGTGAATGTTAACGTCACACTATTCAGCTACTCTAGGGTCTTTGGGACGGACCTCGTAATCTTGAACCATAGACAAGTGACGAGGACGACACTTGAGTTTACCCCCGTCTCCCAACTTCCACACCACACCAACGGGTGGAAATTTGTGCATCGACATGTTTAACGGATGTAATTGTGAAAAGTGTATCTTTTTTAATGGACCTTATTTTGGATAGAAGAATACAGATTCGCAGCTGTCAATGGTTTCAGATATTTAGGCTCTGAACTGAACACATTCAATAACATAACCTCAGAGGCTCGCAATAGAGTCACTACTGGTAAGAGATGTTTTTATGGACTTCAGAAATTTCTAAAATCTAATTTCATCAGCAGAAAAACAAAACTACTCATTTGCAAATTCATTGATGAGGCCTGTTCTCACTAATGCTGTAGAAACGTGGGCAATGACCAAGAAATACTCTTGCTATATTTGAAAGAAGAGTCCTTAGAAGTATTTTTGGAGGCATAAAATGTGATAACATTTGGAGAAGAACCAATTTAGAAATTCATAAAATTTTTAAAGAGACCCACAGGTATTCTTTAATTATATAAAGGTTAAAATGGGCAAGACAAAAAAATGGGCATAGGATTGAATGACAATCGAATCAAGATAAGATCTTTGTGGCCAGATCATATGGCACTCTAAAAGTAGTAAGACCAAGACTCAAGTGGATCGATTGAAAAAATCTAACTACTATTAATGTCAGAAACTGCAAAAGTCAGGACAAGAACAAGACAGCCTGAAATGGAGTTAGTTCTGTGGAAGGCCAAGGCCCACCCTGAGTTGTCGGGCAATTGAGGAAGAATATCGTTGTCTAATATTGACAGAGATTTTCCACAAAAAATAATCAAAACCCAAATAAAGGAATGTTTTCTACAAGTTTTGGGGTGCCCACGGTAGGCTTGTAGTTATGGTTACAAATTCACAGACGGTGGGTCATGAATTCGAGACTTTTTGCTACTGAAGACCCGCCTTCCCCTGTAGATGGGCCAATGCACGTTAGTCAGTTCTTTGTGGCTCTATTTTCTCCCTTTGGTGTGGTGTGGTAAATTGGAGAGGGGATGTCAGCTCACTTGCCATCATCTTCACTTGATTGAGGTTCAGAATTATGAATTCCGACGCCAATTGTGCTTTTTTGCTCCATGTTAATAAACACTCACTCATCAAATTTTGGAATTATTCGTAGAGATTCTTAATAGAAATGATGCATTTTCTGGATTTTTTAAATAAAAGAATAAATAGTTTTTTTTATCCTGAAAAAAGAATATATTGAGAATATGTAATTCAAACAAGATATTGAGACAATTTAGTCCAAAAATAATTAAATAATATGATTTTGGTGAAATGCCATTAATTAGAATTGAAAAAGAATCATAAGGAATTTTGATAAAGAAAAATAAAGATCCATAAAGAATTGTAAACATATGAAATGTATATTCAGTAAAAGGGGTATCAAAATGCATTCTTTTAAGGATAACTTTGGAAGTCGAATGTTTGTTTTGAAATTGTGTTTTGGAATTAAAATATCTAAAAAATATTCAATGACAGATTTACTGATTCTTATGTGTGCGCGCGCGCAGTAAAAGGATTTTTCTTTAAAATAAATATGGGTGAATTTTCTGAAGCTCATGTTTTTCGAAAAATATTTTCAAGACGGGTAATTTTTTTTAAAATCAATTTTTAAAATGTTTTTGTGGTGCAAAGAAAAAATATATTAATGTAACATTTTTTACCCTTATAACTTCACAGAAATTGTTTTTTCAGATTGCACATTTTAGGGAAAAATACGTACATAACTTATTTATATATAGTTAGTCTTAGATATTGAAGTATATCACTATTTTGCATATAAAATTACTATTTGGTACATAAATTCTGATTGTAAAAATATGTAATTCTATACATCATTATAAAATATTTATTTCTTTAAAAGAGAATTAACGTACTGGTGTTGCATTTAAAATTAAACACATCTTTTTTCTCCTATTTCATTAAAAAAAATTCCCTTAATAAATCACAAAACGAATTATTTTTTTCTTTTGGTTAAAAATCGACACAAATTTCCATTTCTTTCTTTTTTTTTAACTAGTCATTGATTAACCAGACAGCACTCATAAATTTCTTCTTTATCCAAATCCAACTAAAGATGAAAACAGTCCCATTAAATATATTAAGGCTGCAATATAAAAAACAACTCCAGAATAGATATAGGAACGAAATTTATTGAGGCGCTCCCATTGAGAGAAAGAAGCAACAACAAATCGTTTTTGCGCTAGCGTGGGTCTTCCATGAAGTTGAAGTTATAGTGTATCTCTTTTTACGGGACTACTATCGTCCCAATAACCGTGTCTGGGAATGAGCCGTGGATGATGACCGGAATGACGAGATAAATTTCCCGCCGACTTCTCACAGAAAAAGGAGATGGAAAGCACCCTAAAACATTCATGTGCCTCTTGTTACAGCTATAAAGCGAACATCGTTCTTAAATGCGCCTGGAAGCCATAAGTTCGCGTTTGTTCGATTGCTCCGGAATATTTTGGTTGCTGGGAAAAAGGTAAAAAATAAACGCTTAGATCTCTGCTTACAACTGCGAAGAGATATTAAGAAGAATAAGAGCTGCCTTTGTAGATTAAGGTTAAGGCGAGGGTTTTTTGAAATGTTTTTTAAGCATTCTAAGTTGGGGATGAAGTGTTCGTTACCTTTTTAAACTGTCTCTTTTGCAATGGATATTTATTAATACATTTTCTTGAAAATCTTTGAGGTGGGAATTCACCGAACCACCATTTACGAATAATTATGATTGTCATAATAATAATTGTCACAACTATGGATTTCCTGTATATCTAAAACCCTATTTTCTTATAATTCAATAATTAAATGGAGAATTCATAATGATAATGAAATATGATTGAAGTTTATTTCGGTTGCTCAATAATTTTTTTCTTGTACGTCACAATATAGGGAATGCTATGGCTAGAGAAATTCTCTCAAAGGTACCTTGAGAATTTTAAGTGAAATACTATTTTTGGATAAGTTTAGCGAGTAAAAAAACTACCATGTCATTCTAGAGTTTTCCTTTTTTTAGAATACGCGTATTAAGTTTTTACTCAAAAGTTTATAAACCCTTGAGTGGACCCAAAGTGTGTTATATTTCATTACGAACTCGGGGATATTTTAGTTCTGAAATTTTTTTACTTGCTTAAGATGAAAAATTTTCCGCACTTGATTGTTTGCGCATTTACCGTGTGATATGTTTAATTTAATTTAAAGTAATTCATAACGGACTGCATATTTCACAGATTTAAAAATAACCAACAACTAAAGGAAGGAAAATTTGGTAATTATTTGTAGAAAGTATAGTATGGTATAGATTTTATTGATCATTTTCGATTTCGTTATAGCGTTAAAACATTGTGATGTTCCTTTTAAATAGTTTTTGGAATGTTCTATTTTTTTAAAAAAAATTCAAACTGAATATTGCAACTATAACCCTAATTAAATCTATTCAGGAAATATATTCTATTTAAAACATAGTACGGTAGTTTATCTTACGTTTAACCTAAATTGTACGAAAGAAAATATGTTGAAACTATTTTTAAATTATTCGAATAAAAATAAAAGAGTATAAAAAAATCAGAATATCAAATGAAAAAAAAGAATAGGTTCTACAACAGTACAATTAAGGAAATCTCCGTTTTAAAATCTTAAAAATAGTCATGAAAAAAAACGTCATGATCGTATAATACGCAGTTTTACACACAAGAACAGATAGAATTAAACATTATTCTTCTTTACTTCACTATTTGAAACAGACAACTTTTTTCAATTACATTTTTGCAGGTATTTATTTTACGGGTTTTAGATTTATTTTAAATTTAATAAATGCGAATTTAAAATTTGTTAATGGTATTTTAAAACGATTAATATTTTCTTTCATTTTAAATCTAATGTGGCTCTTTAATTACTGACAAAAAATATTAATTTAATGCAGTACCGCACACAAAATTTTTCAAGGGGGAAGTCCATGGTCGAAAGTCCCCCAACTCGTTTCATACCTCAAAACAACACCAATTGATTTTGCTAATTTTGTCGATTTTGTTAACAAAAAACATTAAAAAATAAATTATCGAATTAATAATTAATAAAATAAATTAGCATTAATTAATAAAATGAATTGTTAATTACAAGTACTTAATTAAATTTTACGTTACATATATTTGTAGGATTATCATCAATCGAAAAAAACTCAAGGGCAAGGCGGGTGTCCGGACACCAGGACACCCGCCTTGTGTTTGCCACTCATTTAATGTTTTTAAATGCGTATAAAATATTCAAAAGGCCATTATGTTATTAAAAAAGTAAATGTTTAAAGTATATCTGAGTCATGATATAGCAGATATATTCCAGATATTATTTTCGTATAATTAATATACAGAAGATTTGATTAGATACCATTAAATTTTTAAATTTAGTAATTTCTAAAAGAAT